>BSBK01007816.1:1135000-1297860 GCA_027943335.1 Chamaecyparis obtusa | reverse complement strand
AGCAGCTTAAACAACAACTACTAGATTAAATATTATGATCCCTGGAGAATCTTATCTTGCATTCCTAGAGGAGGATCCAACTATCAAACTTTAACCTCCACAACTACGACAATGGTCTCTTCCCAATTTTCTCCCAACAATAGAACCATATATTGTCCTCTACATGAAAACTGTAGATTGACCTCTTTTTTTATGAATCCTTATTAATTCCTTTGAGCTATTAATCTACTTCCTCATCTACCCAATCAGGATTCCATTCTTCTATGCCTTGAGGTTGAGATTCTTGCAAATCAAAAAAACAAATTGACTTCCATACCGTGAAGTCTCAAATCCCCTTCATTATTAGATACCAAGTTCTCCTTCTTTAATAAATTCTTGAACTCAAGTTGGCTCCTCATATGTTTGAGTTTAAAAAGATTCATCAAGAAGTTAATCTTCTTCCGGATACAAAATCTCCTGCTTTTAATACTCTATAATCTTCAATATATAGGACTAGATATCTTTTAGGATGGTTTTCCATTAATGATTCCTAATTCATAATATTTTTTGTGTTGGAATAATGAGGTTCTCATCAATGTTTCTAATAATTTTGTGTTGGAACAATTATCGAAAGTTAATTATTGAGAGGGGTGAGTGAATTAGTACTCCAAAATCTTTTATCTACTCTTCTAACCATTCACCAAATAGAAAATTTTTCATACATCATCATAAAAAACATATAAATCAAAATCATGAAACACAACTCATAACATCATAGTTTTTGGTTTCACAGAAATCCTAGGTCAGAGGAAAAAAATATGTTGGGATGACACCCACAATACTTCACTACTATATTAAAAAGTTTTCTTGGTTAGAGGCTATAAAATTTTCTATTTCTGATAGCTTACCCTGTTAAGAGTATTTACCCTGCTAAGAGTATAAAGACTTTTTAGTCTACCTTACTAAAGGATTTTACAACTCTAATCTAAGAGATGTACCTTGTTAAAGGGATTTACAAATTAAGACCTATTAGGGCCTACTCGATTAAGAGATTTTATAGCTCGATTACACTATAATTAGTAACAAAACTGTTTGTAATGTTGTATCAACATATGCTTATCAAACTCAATATGCTCAATATCAATTTAACTCATTATGTATTCAAATCACAATTCCACTTTTGTACTTGGTAGCTTCAACTCTGAATCACATTCACAACTCTTCTCTAACTACTCTATTACTCGGTATCTTTTTTTGTTCATCACCTTCACACTTATCTTTGACTGATTATCACCTACTCTTTTTTCTTACTTACACTGTGATCTTCATACTCCAATCCTTTTATACTAAATCTAGAAGTGGTGGAAACGTTCTAAATTCTTCTCCTCAAAAGGTTCTACCAATGGTTACATCTTCAATGCATATATTACACTTAATTTTCATTGGTGGATCTTACCTTGTAATCAAACACAATCATCATGTTTAAATATCCAATGCATTAGCAAATAATCTCCTCGAGATCGGTAAAATGTTTTATGCTCAGTGTCCATATTCAATGTATTTGGTATGTCATCTTGTGTTACTTGGTAATGCATTTTATTCTTCTTGGTAACATGTATATTCTTGGCTTGGTAACTTATGTAGCTCAGTAACTGCTTGATGCTTGTCTTGCCTTGCTCAATGCATGTTCTTTATTCCCTCTACCAACATTTTCTTTTCCTTTACCGACTAACTTATTTTCTTTACCAAATGACTTTGATAATCAATATGAATTCAACAAAACTAATGACAACAAAATAACTCTTTTAGGAATATCATTTTGGTCATATCTATCAAGAAATTTTTATCAAACACTTTTCAATAGAGTTTCTTTGTTATTATTTTATTCAATCCCACATGCAATAGGATCACTAGGAATATTATTGCGATCTCATTGTTTACCCTATACTTGTGGTCAACTATGATGAAATCCCTTCCTAAAATACTAAAAATAATTTTAACAAGCATGATGTGGGTGTTTATTAGAATTATTGCATCTTTTTTTTAGTTAGAACCCCTAGGAATGCTACTTGTCTTTTAGGTCTCTCAACCTTGAATAAAATGAGGGACTCCATTATCAATATTGGATGAATTCAACCACCTCTTTTCTGTATATGAAGCCCTAAATTATGATTTTTTAAGCCAACCTTCTAAGCATAAGAGGATAGCAAAATACTCATTTTCTTACTTCAACCTTTGTCACCTTTTCTCTATTTTAATATCTCCAAAGTCCTTCAACACTCATCCCTCTAGAACTTGATATTTTTCAATGAAGAATAGAGACTCTTTTTTAATAATCATCGATTTGAATAAATAAGCCCTTCACTAAAAATAGAAGTGAGAATGAAATGATGGATAAAGAGAGGGTCTTGGAATTCACATAAAATATTTGGAAATAATATCAAATTCGTACTCATGGATAGCTTTTAATAAGGCCGCCTTTTCATCTATTTTTTGGCTAAATTTGAATTTTTCTACAATCTCTTCATTCTATTTCATACTAAGTTTGGATTGCCTATTACGACTTATGCTATTTTAGTGATTGTTTCCAAAAGATGAAATGTCCTTGAGATAGCTTCTAAGACAAACTTATTCCTTACTTTACTTCTATTCTTCTGATGTGTGGTATGTCATTCATACATTAAATGCATTCTAATTTAAATTTATATCTTTGCTAAAAAATTCTTTTAAAAGTGAAAGAGTAATAATCACTTGGTTGTTAGATTTAGGAAGATAGAAAAAAAGTGCCTACCAACTATCTTCTGTAATAACTACTAAAAAATTCACTAGCATTACTCCGTACTTGCTACTCCATTGAGCACCGATGATAACATTTCCACCAACCACCATTAACCAATCCCTCCTCTTTTTAAAAAGTATGAGATTGCTTACAAATTTGAAAAAATAGTTGCAAAGTACTTTTTACACCCATTAAAAAATATCTAAAGATTGTCCCTCCATTATCTTAAACCCTTCTAGTTGGCTCTCTTAGATTCACCTTTTGATATAGCATAATCTCAATTTAAATTCATCCTAAAAAATCCTTCATATATTTCTATTATTCGATTCAACTAGATTCCCTAATATATATATTTCATGTTTGAAACAAGCTCCCCAAATTATTTTCATTGCTGAAACATAATTTCATCATCATATTGAAATTCTAACTCCAATACCTATAGTTGTTTCTTTAATTAAAATATTTTCTTTGTTTTGTCTAAATTTGTTTTTGGCAATCATGCTTTTGACCTCTGAAGGTGAATGTCCAAGCATTATCTAACATCTATCAAATTGATATTTTTTTCCATTAGCACCAAGGTTAGTAATTTATCTGTCTTTCCATTCCCTTCTCTATATATGTAATTAATAGTAATATTGTCAAAGAAATTTAGAAATTCCTAAGCCTTGTTAAGAAGTGAATTCAAATGACAATTAGGATTATGTCCAGTTCTGAGGGGCATTAATTTTGATAGAAGAGTTACCTTCAATCTCCAACATTTTGAAGTCTGGTTTCTTACACAATTCTAATCTCTCCAAATCGCTTTGATTTTTGCAACATTGTTTGTATCAATCTCCAAAGGTATTGCATATTATGCTATGGCATTGTCATCCTCTGAATGAATAGAACAACCATACTTGATAGTCCAAGATTACATCTCAAAGCTCCATTAAAATTAAGCTTTATCTAACCTAGTTTAGGAGGTGACCACATGCGTTGGTTTTTGACGTTTTTACTAATATTGTCCACTTTTCCTACAAAATGAGGTATTAAGAAACCAAACCAATTTCTTTTCATTATGTCATGCCAACAAGATTATTTTGTTTCCTTGCTAATATAGGGTTCTTATTCTTGAATTAAGAATTTCTATTATAATCATTTCCAATTAATTGGACCATTGATCCATTCAAGTTTTTTGTTTTTTTTAATATGATTTATCTCTTTCCATAACTTCCAAACCAATAAAAAGGAGAATATTATCCACAAACTACCAAACAAAAAATTTGATGTAAACTTGGCCTTCCCTTAAATAACGTCATGATATCCTTACGTAAAACCAAATACCAACCTAGCCTAACACAAAAGCCAATTCAATCATTTTAATAAGAAAATTAATAAACTCTCAATTTTTTTCACATAAAACACTTATTGATGAACCTTAAAAGCCTATTTTTTTTAAACCACTATGTTGTTAAATTCTTACCTTGAAAATTTGCCCAAGAAAAGATCCCAGGTTGGAGAAACAAAGTGTATTCCAAAAAAGATGAATAGGAATATGTCTTTAGATAACCTTATTTTTCAACTATGCCTCTATATCCATCTCTCGAATTTAATTCTTCATTCCAAATTATTTCATTGTCATCTTCTCTAAATGAAAGCAACCTGTTCTCCAAAATTCTTCTAACCTACGATAAATCTCCATTTGATAGTTGCACATCTTAAAAAAATTATAATACCATCCCAATGAATTAACTTGATCCATTGTTAGATAATTTCTGCATGCTGACCCCACAAATCATGAAGCTAAAATTTAGTCAACAGCGTCCCACGAGGTTATTAAAAAGTTGTAACGTAAATTAAATGCCAAAACGGGCGCCAACGGGATGGTTAAATCGAGCGGCAGACGATCTTTCAATGGTCTTGCGCGCTTGTCAGACATTGTCAATCATTATCGATGAAAATAGTTCGCGCCTTCGGCTTAATCAGCCGTAATCTGCGCAACAGTTCCAAATTTATGATTATAATAATAAAATTCTATAAAATAATAAAACAATCTAGAAAATTATATTACTTCTCATCTCCGTAGCAGTTGTAATGTTCGGAGTTTACGATAATAAAATATATAATAATAGAATTATATACTAGTAATTCCAATTCGGTTTGTAATTTTTATGTTGAATAGATATTATGTTTATTTAATTTTTTAGTTTTAAATCCTTTTTTTTTAGATACATTTGTTCATGAATAATTTTCAAATAGAAGTAAATTATTATTTATTAGCGGAGGAAGGTGACCCAAATCAGTAAAGAGAATCATTGAATCATTTCCAATTTTATATATAATTTAGTTTCTTATTTTATTAATTTACCGATAGTATATTTTGTATAATAATTTTATTGTAGATGATTGAAATAATGAAAGAACTTTTATATGATACAAGAGATAGTTATTTGATTAGAAAGAAGGATTGAGAAAATTGATTCTTGTTATGACCATCTACTAAATGATGATTTTCTATATTAGATACATGTCTTATTTTAATTGATAAGGAATTTTATTTTTTTACAATTATATACTTAATTTTTTATAGAGATTATTAAATAATTAAGACAAAATAATAATAAAATTTGGAACAATTATATTCTCAATTATATTTTCATAACCTTAATTGTCATGTATTTCACATTAATTTTTTGTTTTAATTTTTATAAAAAGTTAGCACATTTTTAAAACGAGTTAAAAATTTATAGATAGTTCAAATTTTAAAGTCATGGTGTAGGATTTTCTAACAATAATGCTTTTTGGATTCCTTGTTAGAATTGTTCAAAAATACAAACAAAAGTATAATATTAGTATAATATTAGTATAATATAAATAAAATTTTAATAATAATAAATAAATTTATATTATATTATTATTAGTACATAAATAATTTTTGATATTATAATTTATATCAAGAACATGTATTCAATGCTATGATTGCAATGCCAAGACACTAAAATAATTGAAATACAATTACTAAATAATTGTCTTTGGGCATGCATATAGAGGCCATCGGATTGGTTAGTTGTGAGCGCCTGCAACCTCATTGCCACATGGCATTTTGTCGCATGTTCACAATGGGCAACTCCACTCATCATGAAGATATGACCACCGTCGGATCCTTGTGCATGCATCTCAAGACACGAAACCTGCAGAATGCATACTATCAAAATTAGTTTTAACTACGCATGGGACCCACCTGCCACAATCGTCTTGAATTTTGGATTCACCGCCAAGTGTCCAGGTGGCATGCACTAACGGCCCAACACTCATTCAGCTGACTCTCTTACTCTCTTCCTTTCTTACTTCTTTATTTCTTCTTGAGTGCTGTTGTTTTTAAATACCTCTAACTAACAACGGTTGGCGAATGTGAGATGATACTTTTGGGAATGTGAGATAATACTTTTGCCCGTAGTCTAGAGTCCAGCAGGATGTTTGAGATCTTCACATCTCTATGAATGATTTTTGGTGTGCAGCTTTGTCACAAACCCTTATTTTTACAGTTGAGTTAATTCCCTTAAATCTTGAATTTAGTTACGATAGAGTTTATGAGTTGTCACTCAGTTCATTGGAGAGCCTAAACCCATGCTCATAGATGACGAATTCTTAACTATTGATGAGAGTGTTAAGGAGAACATGCAAAGACAGTTGTGTGCAGTTTTGAGTTAGCATCTTTCTTTAGTTTAGTATTCGAACATGAGTCTTCTTCTAAACGTAATAAACAACTTGCATGCTATGGTTAGGCAATTCGATAGAATTGCAGGGGTGTGGTTGAGTGGCATGGAGATACTGAGGACATGCACAGCAGAACCCGCAAAAAATAGGAATTCAATGGACAATTTTCACGGATATAATTAAGTACTCCCCACTATTGAAGGGCCCTCAGATTCTTGAAGTGAAACTTGCCAATTTAATAGATGATACCTACACTAGGGTGGATGATGTCAATATAACATTCCATTTTTACGAAGAGAAGGGGGAAATGGACTTGCATCAGCATGAGTATGCAGATTTGATTATGCCCATTTCCTTGCCCTACTCAGAGAATGAGGGCGCATGGTTCCAAATACAAAATGCATCAGATGTGCAGGGGAAGTCACTGCTCATACCACCTAATGCTTATAGAGCAGTTTTGGAGATTTTTGTTTCATTCCATTCAGCAGATGAGTCATGGTACGCCAATCCCCTAATGTATATATTGAAGCATTTTTCAGGAAGGACATTACCTTATAGTGCTATCGCATCTGGTATTCGACTGGGTGGTATTTCTTGACTCTAAGGTTTTCCTTTCTTTTTATGAGATAGAAGTTCGTAATTGAGGCTAATATTAATCTTTTACTACATGTCTCGATAGTTGGTCAAAAATCTATGGAGTTTGTTATCTTGACATGTTAGTTTATTTTTACTTGTATTGATGGACTTTTCTTATTGCGATTTCTTTAGGACACTTGACACATGGTCGACGTTTTCACTCGACTTTGAACAAAGGTATGATTTATCTTTTCAGTAGATATGGTCATAATTATATTTCTATGATTCTTATAATGTAGGGAACTGATTGGTATTAGTCGACTTGTGTAATCGACCATTGACTTGTTGACCGACTTCCTAAAATTGTGGATACTTTTGTTGTGGTTTTAGTTTCAAGATTTCAGTCTTTATTTATGGTGTTGTCAAAATATAAAGATAAGATGGATTTTAGTATTAAAGGAAATATTAATTAGAATATTAAGTGGATTTGCAAGATTAATGTATGTTTCGATTAATGCATTGGGACAATGCATTGTCTAATGGGGGGAAGGATGTCGTAACCCAAATTTTTACAATATTTGTCACCATATTTTTCTAAAAGTCTTTTGTAAATAATACTTGACATCTCAACTTTAACATCCCATAATTTGCTCCTAAAATTTAGAAACTGTGAGAGTGGTCATTTATTCAGATATCTTCCACTTCTCGCATTGATTATGGACTTTAACCTCTTCTCTATTTTCCAGCCTCTCCGGTGTATCTTCCAGGTTTTTTCTTGATAGTACTTATCATTTTATTCTTGATGGGAATGGCCCCTGTTTTTCATGTTGGAAACGTAAGATAGGAGGAAAAACTTGGAGAGTGCACATGCTCTTCGCAACTGAACCAAGAACACCAGGTTATCTTCTTCCTGTTTATTTTGGGTGGAATGCTGAACAATTTTAGCTCTGATGTGCTTGTTAAAAACTATCTATTCCTTCTAAAGCTATGAGTATTGTAGATATGTCTATGTTAAAATGATTGTTTTCCTCATATTAAAATTTATATTGTTTTTGAGATTACGGCTGCTGGTATTTTAAAGACTAGAGGATTGTTTTTCTTTTCTGCGTTAAATCCTATTCCTTTTATACTTCATCCTTACCAAATTTCTAAATAATAAAAATGAGATTACATCTTAAGCGGGTGAGCTAATCATCTCACCTAGTTTCTTCCATAGGCTCATCGTTGTCTATTTCTTCAATTCTCATTTTCTTGACAGCCTGAGAAGCATCAGATTTGACTGCATTAGTAGGAACTTCTATTAAGATATCTATTTTTAACCCAGTGACTGGATTTAGTAGTCCTCCATTTCTCTCCACACAGTAGGATAACCCTGACTTCCGAGGCATTGCATCTATGAATACAGTACAGTTTTCATCAATTTCTCCACTGATGAGCATTTGAGATAAATGAGTCACAACTTTCTTTTCTAGCCAATGTCTCAAGGGTCTAGCACCATAGACAGGATCGTAGGCTTCTTCAAGGACAAGGTCTAAAGCTGCATCAGTGACTCCCAAAGCAACTTCTCTCTCTGCAAGCCTTACTGCTACATCTCTCATCTGCAGTCTGGAAACTTTCCTCAGCTCCTCATTTTTAAGAGGATCAAAAACAACTATTTCATCAAGTCTATTTAACAGCTCTAGCCTGAAGTGTTTTCTCACTTCTTGCAACATTCTCTCTCAGGCAACTTCATGGATGTGCGTCAGAGAGTCCTGCAAGCAAGTACTCTGCTCCAAGGTTGGATGTCATGATGATGACGGTGTTGGAGAAGTTACTATCCGACCATGTTCGTCAGTCAATCTACCATCATCAAGCTTCTGAAGCAAAGTGTTGAATGCAGATACATGTGCCTAAAAAAAAATATCGAATTGGGTTGCTTTCGATTCTTTGTAGCTTTAGGATTTCTGCACTGTTCGCTCTGTACATTTTTGAATCTTTGGGAAAACAAGAAAACTCACCCCATTACCAAGATGATGAGATTAGACATATATTTGTCCTGTTATATGCTTAATTTTAGCACTATCTGCAATTGGGTTTTGATGGATATGGATTAGTTAAGAGATGAACCAGTAGAAAAGCTTCTGCGGTGAAGGGTTTTTTTTTAACATACAGATGTGTGTGAGGTGGGTAGGTGTCCTCACCATCCCTTCTCTATCATTTCTACAGTAGGATAATTTGTCATTACCCAAAATGTCAAATCTTAGTTCCATTACAAATAATGAGCGGTATATAAAAGTTACTGCAGATTGAAAACTTGTCTGATACGTGGCATTCAATGTGAATCTGGATAATGTAGTAGTGTTTAGATGCTTATCTTTTAGGACTAGGTGGTGAAGCCAAGGTGTGAAAAGCACCAACAAATGTCCCTCCATGCATGGCGATTGGAGATTTAGATCATACTTTCTTTGGATTGACTTCACTTCAATGTTATTATCGCATTTCAAAATGCATTTAGGATTCCCTCGACATCTTTGTTTTAGGGTTTTTGTCTTCCCAATAAGAAGATTTTGGTACAAATTTAAAAGAATTTTATATCGTTGTTCGCTAGTTTGCCTTGTAAAACCATCAAATAGAAAATGAAATATCCTGCAAATGAGTAGCAATGCCACAACATTTCAACCAAATTGAAATCTAAGTCATGGAGCCAGCTGTGTTAATATTGGATATTACCATTGTCAATTAGCATTGTGTGTCTTTAATATAAAAGAAGGGTTATCAACACCATTGGATGATGATGGTGGGTCTTGTGCTATAAGGCTACTATTAACTATAATTTGCTTCTAATACTTGTTTATCCATTATAGTAATGTAATTAACCGATGGTCTTTCTTTTGGATTAGCAAGGAATGTGCTTGCCAAATAAATTTGTGATTCTTTGGCTTTATTTTGTATGTATTTAGGACATAGTCATACTAGATGCTTTATGAGTTTTGATAATTCTCTGACATAGGAAATTAACTGCATAGTTGTACTTCTTGAGATAACCACTGACTATCCTAAATGAGTGGAATTCAAGAGTTGAAATGTTTATATTATATTGGTAAATGATGTTGATTAATCCTTTGATGCATAATCATACTTCAACATTATGATGTTTTTGATAGTACTTGATGTAAACATTGATGATTTGCACAATTCCATTACTTTAGTCAGTTTACTTTGTTAGACTACCTCTAGCTGGGCTGGGTGTCCTTCATGTCAGGAAGGATTCTGGGGAGTGTTACTGCTTCATGGTAGGGTGGAAACGCACTCCCACAATATTCTTGCCCCTCTTGTTTTCATGTGTAGCAGGTTTTTGGAGCTTCTGTCAGGAAGGTCTTCTTTCATAGCATGTTATGGTTCTTTATATCGACCATTAGTCTATTATATTTATATTTTCTCTCTCATGATAGTCAGTCGATGACTCTTGTATTTTTATTCGACAAGTTAGTCGAATTTAGTTAATATCTTTTATGTTTTATGACATGTGATGTATTGGGGTGTTTTTGACAGTTGGTCGACACTCTTATTTATTATGGATTCATGTGTCACATAATCTGTTTGACAGTTTTTGGGTCGAAACTTATTTTCTTTCTTTGAATTTAAGGAAAATCATTTATTTTTGTCATCTTGTACATTCGACATTTGACTTAGTTGATCGACTCTTTTGTCTTGTGGATATTTCCGATGTGGCACAAGTTGTCGAGAGTTCAGTCTTTACAAGCTTACATGCAGATATTCCAGTTGTTATATTCGGTTTGAAGCAAATTCTGAGGCAGATTATGTGATTCTTGACACTGAGCAATGGATGGAGTTCGACAAGTGGTACAATGGAGGCCCAGTGCTCAAACCTAAATACATCTGAGACATGAATTTTCAGTACGATGGGAGAAGAATTCACTTTAATGGCCAATTGGATGACTCAAGTTTCAAGCACATGAGTGACCAATTTCATCTCCGGGAAGGCGGCGGGACTTGATGCAGAGAAATCTTGAGAAGATTATATGAGAGCAGTGCTGGTGAAATTGTGCCAATGAAGGTTTGCACAGACGGAATATGGCCTGATGATATTGACAATGCTTTGCCCAACGTATGTGATTTTGAATACGAGGAGAGTATGGATGATGTAAAGAGGGGGAGTGCTAGCGGCGGCCGGTGGCGGCGCAGGCGAGAATGGGAGGCGGGGAAGGAAAGCTTCGACAGCACAAAATTAGCATCGGGGAAAGAAAATTTAGGTGACACGGATTTATCAGTATTGATGGAAAATTTTGGCAACGAGGAATTAGTAGCAGGAATAGAAAGTTTTGGCGGCTTGGATTTGCCAGTGGGGATGAAGAATCTGGGCGCCACTTGTTACATGAATGCTTCGTTTCAATTTCTTCTACGCCCTCTGACGGACAAGAAAGTACAAACTCCAACACCAAGCTCTTGTGATTCAAACGAGACAACAGATCAATCTGCTGACAATGAAAGTTATGAGCTTTAATTCTCCAGCATGTCGAACTCATTAACAGGCTTTGAGTTGTGGTCCCACGCGCCCATCTATAAAATATTGTCTTGGTAAAATAATTTGATTTTGTGTATTTTTCTCAAACTAAATCCTTCACCCAACTGTATTTGGTATTTACCCAAATACTCTTCCTTCACGTTTTAACACTTCATAGAACTGTTTTATGTTCGGTGCAATAAAAATTTGATGTGCTGTATACCTCAAACTCGTGAGCCAGAATCGCATACCTTACCATTGGTGTTAGACATCCCTTCTAAATTGAAGACTTCCAGTCCAATACTGAACATCCTATTTCCAACTCAATACATGGGAGGCTGGTTTATCAAGAGCCCTGAGTATACCTATATTTGAGAATCGATTCCAACACACAGTTTTAACCATTTTATAAGGTATGCTTCAAGATTATACAAGTGGAATTTTCTTAGAGAAATGCAGCCTTTGCAGGACATGTCAAGAAAACAAGAAACACTAGATTGCAGATTGGGATATGTTGCGCCTCATGTCCTTGATATCAGTGGCCATTCTATGCTTCTTCTTCGAAATTGTCTTGCAGGAGAAGGTGGCTCTGGTCTCCTTGTCTTTGCACATGTACGTAATGTCATATTCACCATGGACATATTTCCCATTGATAAAAGATAGAGACAACTGGTGGAGGAAGTAGCCTACGTTAGTACCAAAGCGTCAAAATGCAAGGGACACATTTCTGGAAGGAGTTACGTGAGAAGGGACACGTTGCTGGGAGATTATACACACGTACGGATCCCACACCTTTCTTCCTTTCTGAGTTGGGAGACCATTTTACGACACCTTCATTTGATGGCCAAAATAGATATTCCCGGCGTAAGACTGTCAGGAAGTCTTAAAAAGTCGGCTTAATTATAATTCCTTGTCTTTTATTAATTCTTTCATACAAATCTCGGGTATAACCAGTCATCATTAAACCTATAAATCATTCATCATCAAACTTAATAAGCACAACTTGGTGATTTAGAAGTTTAATCGAAAGCCAATTTTAATGATTAAATTAATGAGAACGATAAATTTGATATCTACTAGACTATCCATAATTTTTGACATTCATTTTCTCTCATGTTGTAGGAAGAGCCAACCATAAAGATAATAATTGTTATTAATATGTTAAAAACTTATGCCAACAAATTTTAAATATTGTAATGTATGTATAAAATTATGGTGTGAAGAAATTCTGATGTAGTTAAGATCAATATTCATAAAATTTGCTAGCTTTATTTAAGGTTATATTGTGACAAACCTAGAATTCTAAAATGGAGAATGTATATCTATCATGCCATAGTAAACTAAATTTTAATTAAATTCTATTCTATTTCATAGACATGAGAATAATTTTTGTATAAAAATTAAAATATTAAATATCATTATGACATTATATTGTTATCATCTAAATATCATATTAAAAATATTATTACATATTAATATTTAACTAAGTAACCAAAATTAATTTTTTAATATAACTATTACACTCAACCTAGTCCACTTTTTTACACACAAGTGAATTAATATCTCACATATTATTTACATGAATGAATTATGACAAATAGCATAAAAATCTAAGGGAAGAAAATTTAAAATCAAAGAATTTTATTTAAATAGTTAGTCTTTCCATTTTTATAATTGTATAATATTTGGTGTTTTCTTTTTAAAATTGATAAATTTGATATATACCTATAGAACTATATATTTGATATAAGTACACTATAAATAAAAGTATTTAAATAAAAAATACAATTACACATCAATATTATCATATATGTTTGTATTGATATAAAAATAATATGTATTATATATGAATTGATTAAATAATATATATAATTTGTAGATAATGATTAAAAAAAAATGAGAGTTTGAGATTTAGAGTAGAACTTTGGTTCAAATTTATAGGTTTTAGGGTTTAATAAAATTGTCTATATATGTACATATTTTAAAAAGTTAAATAATATTATTACTAAATTTTGTATATAGTATTTATAAAAATTTACTAAAAAATATAATTAGAAACATATAAATATAATTCAAAAAAATAAATTCTATTAATATATTAATTTTATTAAATTAAAAAATGAAAATAAATTATTTTTAAAACATTTCTCACATAATATTTCTTCCCTTTCTAGAGCTTAACTTTTTAAAAAAATTAAAGTTTAGAATGGTTTTTGTTTAATAAGCTATGTGTGACCCGTAAAATATATAAGAAAAATTTGGTAAAAAACTAAGTGTCACATATATGCATCAAATAAGTCATATTATCGAACCCATAGAGAACAAGATATATTTTTCTTATATATATTTTTCCTTTCCTTAGTCATTTGATGCAGGGTATGACAATTATCGAACAGACTACGATAGGGAAAATGATTGATTTGACTGCTCAAAAGGTATGGGCATGTATGTGATAACAGATATGACATGGAAAGCTAGCACTGAGGTGGTACAAATATTTGGCTATTTAGCCGATACCATCAGAAATCACAGTCCTAATCTGTGATTACTGACAAAAGTTCAGAATTTGAGGATTTTTACTTTAAGTCTTGATTTCTTAAGTTCCTTTTGATTTTAAGTCGACCTCGATTTTAACATTCCTCTTCTACTAATTTTGATACTCAAGATGAAATTCAGAAAACATACTCCTCTACTTTCATTTCTGATGGCTTATCAGAAATCTCATCTCTCTATTGCAATTTTTGAAAGTCACACGGAAATCGCACTTCCTTATTAGAATTTCCAAAGACTTGATACAAAATTGAAAATCCCACTTCCGTTTTGTGATTTCTGAAGTTTTGATGCAAAAGTTAGATATCGCACTTCCGTACTGTGATTTCCAAAGACTAATCAGAAAAGTCAAAAATCACACCTTCTTACTGCAATTTTAGAAAACATTGAAGGAAAGTCAGAAATCAGAAATTGCACTGTCTTACTATGATTTCCAAAATTTGATAAAAAATCGCACACTTTCACTGCAATTCCTGAAAATAAATCAGAAAATACATACTTTCACTGCATTTACCGAAAGTTGATGTGAAATTCAAAAATTGCACTCTTCCATTGCAATTCCCGAAAGTTGATGCGAAATTCCAAAATTGCACTCTTCCACTGCAATTCCCAACAACTGATCAAAAACTAAGAGTTCCATTCTCGATCTTCAAACTTGGAGCTAACCAAATGGAGAATAATTTTGAGATTCTGATCAAGTGTTCAGCCCTATTATAATGCGGTGAGATCATGCACTCTTTTGCAAAGATCTTGACAGTAAATGACCTCCATCTCAGGCATAAATCAGTTAGGGTTTCGTAGAGGTCAAGAACCCTAAAGATCCTTTTGAGAACTCAGCTGGTAGTGGCAAAGGCTTCTGCAAAGGTGAGAAACCAGGTTGTGGCTTCCTTTGTGATTTTCGCAAAGCAAGCATCTCTCATATTATTCATCCCCTCAAACACATCATCGCACAAATGCTTCTCCCTCGCAAACACAACTCAGATGCTGATAGTACAATACCTTATTATTATTTGGTTATAAGAATAATATCCTTATTACTCGACTATAAAAAATTACAGAAGGCTTAACATTAAGTAGGTTCCATTTAAATTATTAAAAATTTTAAAAAGGAAATGATAACCAATTTATACGTAACACACAATTGTCCAATCCACCCCAGAAAATATGATAATTAGTTGACATATCCTTACACATCATTTACATACCGATATAAAATCCCTGGAGAGAAAACTGCTTCACTCAAATTTATGTATTTATAGATTTCTAGGGTCAAGCAAAAGAACTAATCTGATCAATTTCTCTTCTAAAACCCTAAAAGATCAAGCATTTATTTCTTACAATTTCATTGAAACCACCTCATCAATACTTTTCTAAGCAAAGAGCAATAGACATTGAAGACAATTTTTTGTAATATGATCCCAACCACTAATAATCACAAAAGGGAAAGTACTTCAAACATAAAATGAAACCATCATTATATATGCAAAAGACGTCTATAAAAGCATGGACAACTCAGCCCCTTAGATGTTCTTTCATGTGATCATATTTGCATTGATTGAGAAGAATATAAAGTCATCTTTGTTGTCCATCAATCAAACTATAAAACTACTATGACATTAAAACATTACACTATACATTGTATCATCCCAAAGAATCCCTCTACAAATCAAGACTTGCAATAAGATAGTGAGGAATGCAAGAAGTTCATCTTGCTTCAAGAGAAAAAATCAACCACATAGAAATTAGCATGGAGATAAGTGAAAGAAGCGGAAAATAAGACATCGAGCTATGTAATGGTCCAAGAAAATTCCTTACACTTCTAATTTCGGTTGCCTCTGCCAAAAGCTAATTGCATTTCTCAATCTTCAATATCAAGAAATCTTTGCAGTCAAATAAACCCATCCTCTAACTAACCTAAAAAATTCCCTAATCACAAGTGCCCTACACGGTCAAGTCGTAGACAATGATAATTAGCCATGTGATGTAATATGGATCGCACACCTTATCTATATAGCTTTAAAAAGTTGTAATGTTGAAACTATCATACCTTTTGAATTTTTTGCTCTTATGAGAATGTTTTAAAGAAATAATAATGACTTTAATACCTTTATGAAAGGTTTAGTTGATGATCTAATCCTTATGTCTTCATTTCATCTTCATTTTGAACAAACTACCTACCTCAAGATGATTATTGGCACTTAGAATGATGTATTTAATTGTTTTTTGCATAAAGTGGATTAGACTATGAACAAGAGCAAGTCACTCGAGGAATGTAAGAAAAAGTTGCAACATCCCTCACCCTAGAAAAAGATTTATTAATTTATACATTTTTAAAGGTAAGAATAGTACTGAAAGCATGTTTTTCACAATAATAATGTTGAGAAAACAAAAAATCAAAACTAAAGCTCAGAATGAGGCTTGGCCGTACCAAAAGAATACAATTGCAGGCAAATTAAAACAAACACCTAAAAATAGTATTGCAATCTGAAATAGGAAAATAGAGATACTCAATAGTTTCCCCAAATTTTAGAACATGGTATTTATGGAAGCACCGCCAAATTGACATCTGAAGGCATGCTCTACAATGGATGGTGTAGACATTTCTCAAATCAAGGGTGCCTTGATTGATTCAATCTTCTTGGCACCTACTGATTAGGGTTTACTGCGGTATGCCAAAGTATTCTCAGTTCTCAATGGGAGAGAACACACCTTCAGAGGCACACACAGTTTCAAAGGAGGTTGTAATACTAGCTACAGGTGTTGCCAAAATAGACTCTAAGCCTGGGATTGTGGTAAAAAACATGGCATACAAATAGTTGCTGAGAAGAGAATTATTTGGGTTGCATGCGGAGGAGAGCTGGACGCTTAGCATAGAGCAAAGCAATACTCACATGGTAATCACAACACTTAATTTTATTATCCCTAATTTCATTTATTTCTTGCTCAAATTTGTATATTTATATTTGTTGTGTGTTAAAGAGTTTCTAATGGGAAAATAGGATACAAGGAGTGAATCAATTGTTATTTCCTCGCTTGTGCACTCATTTGCAGAGGTTGTCGAGCTATCGTATTGCAATGTTTGAAAGGGCTTTGAGCGAAGACTTTTGGCATGACTTAAACCTTGTGCTTTCACAAATCTACCCCACTGTAATGTGGGAAATCGCACACCTGAATGCATCGATGCTCAATTTGTGCAACAATGAAGAATTAAAAGAATTGAATGGCCTATTCCACAGGATCAAGGAAGGGAGGTCATACAATATTGTAAGCCCTCTGTCTACATCCAAATCTCCAAATCCATTTTGATAGGCCAATAAATTAGTGAGGAGAAGAAAAACCCTATCTGCGACTGCAAGCATGGAGTTTAATTGGTTCTAGAACATTAAGATTTAGGTTTTTTTCATTCTTGCTTGTTTTAAAAAATGGGCATTCTTTTAACAATTAATCATTTTCATTGAATAATAAGGATGCTTAACTAGATTCAGGTTTTAGATTTTGAGTAGAATTTTCTTAGTAAATGGTAAAAGAGAGACTCTTCTGCATCAAGTTGCCAAGAATGGTAAAAGAGACATGATCTTCTTGCTAAAGCTATGGTGTGACAAAGCCACTTTCAATTAAATGATCAAACAAACTGACCACCTGGGACAAACTCCATTATGTTTAGCAGCATATTATAGCTATTTCGAAACTATTGAAGAGCTGTTGTGGGATGGATCTGATCCTCTAGAAGAAAGAGATATTAGTGGGAAAAGTGCCTTACATCATCTTGTAGCAAATACAAGCCTCAATCCTGGAGATGCATTGAAGTTAATAGATAAAATGGTGGGTCATATTAAAACTGAGAAACAAAATGCCCTTTTCCTTTGGGCTTCGGCAACAGGAATTGGCACTGCAGATGAAATGGAAGAGATAAATCTGGATCTTAAGCCAAAACTAATGGAAATGAAAAAGACCTTCTAAGAGATAAATCTGTTAGAGGCAATAGCACAGCATGGAAATTCCAGTTTTATATGGGAGCTTCTAAACAGAGGAGGTGACATTACAAAAATTCCCATGAAATTAGAATTTCAATGGGGTAAGAGTCATCTTTTATTATTTTATTTTATTTTCATCTCTTTATACTCTTCAATACACATATTAACTACAACTTTCAATCTATATTTTGGACAATAAGGAGAAAAATAGAGAAATTTTCTAAGCAAGCAACCGACAAGCTAATTAATTAATTAATTACAAAATTGTATTCAATACATTCAATTTTTTTGCTAATTTTTATATTGTTATAAATTTATCAATATTTAAAATTAAAATAAAAAATTTCAATTCAATTTAAAATTAACTAACAATTTATTATTACAAAATATAGTATAGTTAAATTATAAAATTATGAAACTAAATTATATATAAATTACTATATTTATATTGATAGTAATAACAAAAAAAATTACACTATTTATATATAATTAGCTTTTATTTAATAATTAATCTTGAACAATCGTATCTACAAAAAAAAAGATAAAACTAAAAAAATAACATAACATAACATCTATTCGGCGTACAAATTGCAAACTGAATTGCAATTACTAGTTTAAGTTCCATGCCATGTCTTATAACTCAATAAAGTAAGACTATAATCATAAAAAGCCAATTCAAAAAATCCAAGACCATGCAAAGCCTACATACCAAGAGGAAATATTCTTAGCCGGTAAGCTTAGACTAGGTTTTAAGGCAAATTTAATGAAATAAAAAGCAATTGATTGATTGGAAGTTTAATATGGATAACAGTTGTTATGTCAAGGACAAAAAATTGTGCTGGTAAGTGATGAGAAGATCCATTGGCAGTCATCACATTCTTTAAAAAAATTGTTTCTCCATTATTACAACACATGCAAAATTTAATATTTTTGAGGAGTTTTTTTTATGTATGGAAAATTAATCTCTACAAACTTTGTAAGTATTTTTATAGACTATACAAAAGTTAGATTTTTTAATAGGATATGAACATCTTAACAGAATATATTTATGAAATATAAAAATATGTTGAAATTTTTTATTACAAAAAATTTAATTTAAACTAATAAACTCTAAAATTATACTCAAGATTACTGCGAGTCCTATCATGAAATTCCCAACATGTAGCAGAGATGATTTATTGTTCATGCCCAAAACCAGTAAGATGATTTATTGTCCATGTTCTCAAATCTTCTTGGCATGGATGACTGACACTGCACTTTAACCAACAAGTTTGGCACCTAGTTTGACTATGGGTTGAATGATTTTATGATTTTGTTATCGTCAATTTCGAAGCAACTACCTTGTGTGTCCAAGGAAGTACTTTGTGTCTCTCTTAAATTGCAGAGCTAACCCCGGGTTGATTGGGAGTTAATAAATCTTATTTTTTCAAACAGCAGTGGCCTTCACATTTAGTAATTTTTCAAAATAAGGATTTTTGCAAATGCTGCGGACAATTGGGATCAATATTATTATTTTAATATGTAAATTAAATAAATATCCTCAGTATTGTGTTTAGTAAAGTAATTAATTATAATTTTAACTATTTTTAATTATAAATTAAAAATTTCTTAGATTAAAATAACAATTAAGATTAAGTAATAATTATAATAAAAATAATAAGAATAATTATAAAAATGAATTTATTATCTAAATAAGTAGATTTTAGATCTTATACATAAAATTTGAAAAATATATATAATTCTATATCTAATATATTTTGTATAATTACCTAAATGAATAAAAAATATAATAATCTATAATAAAATAGCACATTTAAATTATTTTAATCAAATATCACATTTCAATTATTTAAAAATCAAATTTAAAATATTTAAAATTTCTATTTAATTTAACAGTTATTATTTCTAACACCAATTTGTTTATCTACATTCTAATTAAATTATTTCAGATTAGAAGACTAATAATTACTAAATCTCACATGCATAAATTTAACTTCCCATCTTCAATACACAAAATTATTAAAAAAACAAAACTTTCTTTTGCATTCCTATTATATCAAAACATAAATTTATTAGAAAATAATTTAGTGTTTAGGTCATTTTGAGATGTTTAAAACTTACAAGAAATAAACATTGCATAATTTTAAATGCTATAAAATCCGCAAACCCATAAATATTCCCAAAATCTGGCATAATCAAGTTTGTGACCACCCAATAAAGTAGATGAAATGTTCATTCGTACGAATGCCTTGAATTGGAATGATAAAAGCAAATCAAAATCAATGTCTTATATATAATATTATATTAATCAATTTTATTTTTAATTGTCATGTATTTTTACATTAAATTTTTGTATTAATTTTTATAAAAAGTTAGCCCATTTTTAAATGAGTAAGAAAAAGTATATATATTAGATTTGAAAAGGATAATTTTATTAATATTTTTGTTTAGTTATTGATTATAAAATGTCAAATGGATTAGAGGTTGGGTTATAATAAAAATATAATAACATAAAATGTTAAATAAATTAAGGGTTGGGTTATGATACATGTCTTAGATACATGTCTTATTTGAATTGGTAAGGAATTTATTTTTTTTACTATTTTATACCTAATTTTTTATAGAGATTATTAGATAATTTATTTAAATAATTAAAAATAACAATAATAAAATTAGGAACAATCATATTCTTAATTATATTTTCATAACCTTAATTGATGTATTTCACATTAATTTTTATAAAAAGTTAGCACATTTTTAAACAAGTTAAGAATTTATCAAATAGTTCAAATTTTGAAGTCTTTGTGTAGGATTTTCTAACAATAATGCTTTTTGGATTCATCTTACTAGAATTGTTCAAAAATACAAATAAAAGTATAATATTAGTATAATATAAATAAAATTTAAATAATAATAATAAATAAATTTATATTATATTATTATTAGTATATAAATAATTTTTAATATTATAAATTTATATCAAGAATATGTATTCAATGCTATGATTGCAACGCCAAGACACTGTAAAAAAATTGAAATGTAATTACTAAATAATTGACTCCGGCCATGCATATCTATTGTCTCGGGGCATGCATATTGGTTAGTTGTTAGTGCTAGCTTGCAACCTCACTACCACTTGTCGCTTCATCACATGTTTGCAATGGGAAACTCTGCTAATCGTGAAGATACGACCACCATCAGATTTTGTGCATGCATCTCAGCACACGGAACCTGCAGACTTCCACATATATGTAGGCGTTGTAGAACCGTCCCTTAATTTGTTGTCTATGTATTGTAATGTACCTGGGTACATATTTCTACCATGCCCATTATGGGATGCAAAGATCTATAGGTTTCTATGGATCTATTCGTGTAGCTGTTGGTAAAGGAAAACATGAGCCCTTTCTTTATGACGGCGAGCTTAGTGTTATATTGAATGGTTGGTGGCACAAAAGTCACCAGAACCAAGCCTTTGGCTTGTCCTCCAACCCCTTCATATTTATGAACGAACCAGAGGTTAAAAAAGAAAAAGAAAAGAAAAATATTTTTATACAATGTTAGCATACCTTCAATTCTTGTGTTGACCAAATACTGAGAAATATGTTCACAATGTTTTGTTGTTAACAGTCCTTGCTTATTGGTGGGCGTGGATCTTACAACTGTTACCTTGTGAAATCTATAAGCAATGCAGCAGGGGATGGCAGTATCTACAACTACACTAATCCACAGTGTTCAACTCCATACATTTTGTCTGTTAAATCTGGCAAAACTTATCGTCTGCGCATTACTAGTGTAGCTTCTCTATCTTCCTTCAATTTTCTTATTGAGGTCAGTTATTTTTAACATCTTAATGTTTCAAATTTTTCTTTCTTGTTTTTATATAAAGAAAAACAACCATGATGCTACAAATCCCTGCAAATAGTTGGTGTGTTTGTAAATGTGTCAAGACATGGGTTCTTTGAATTTTCCTACATTATATTTGTGAGTTTTATATTATAAGTTAGGTGCATTTGATTTTGAGGAAAATTTTATAATAAAGAATGAATTGGAAATCTATTGGGATACTTGATTTCTTAAGAAGATATTGTCCACTTGAATCTATGTCCTTTGGGATCAGTGCATAAGCATTTTCTTTCACGCATTGTGGTAGAAAAAATAGTGCTAGAAATATTGCTTCCGACAATGAATTTTTGGAAATGCACCTAGTGAGGCACTTTTCTGAAAACCCAAAACCCGACCTTTACAATTAAAGTTCTTTACTTGGCCAGAGGTTTCTCAAATTGGTTTCCAACTAAGAAATCAAATTTATAAACTTCCAGCGGAATTCAGGCCCTTCTTCTTTATGACAACTCCTGTATAAAAGAAATTAAATTATATATTTTAAGAGAAATTGTAAAATCTTATATAATATGTATTATTATTTATATTAATAAATATAAATATTATTTTACATTTAAAATAAATAATATAATATTATTGTACAATATTTAGGGTTTATTAAAGAGGCCTAATATTATGCAATAAGTTATTAAAATTACCCATAAGCTACATAGAAACAATATTACAGAGTTTTATTCCTATAAGCTATTATTATTCACATCGTTATGAGATGTCCTATAATAAAAGATATGGATTAATTTAATATATAAATAGCTATAATTGATCATATCTAATAGCTTAATATGTAATTTATAATTAAATAGATATTAATAATTGATATGGATTAGTTGATTACTTTATAAATTATTAGTTTTATTGCTATAAGCTATTATTATTACGATATGGATTAATAGCTTATATCTAATATTATTCATTTACTAATATTATGCAATAAGCTATTATTTGTACAATATTTAGGGTTGACTAAAGAGGCCTAATATTATCAATTGCATTTTTATATCTTATTTATTCTCAAACAAGGCAACTTAGTATTCATTTCAAATAGATTAATAATAATAATAGATTTATTATTAATAAAATAGTATAATACATTCTTAATATATATATATTGCTCATATAATATATAATTCTTATAACAATATAACTTGTGAAAATAAAATAATATAATAACTAAACAATCAATATTATAAATAAAAATATTAAATCAATGAAAAACTATTAATAATATAAACAACTAATGTTATCATCAACTAATAAAAGGCTATTAATTAATTGTCATCGATTTATTAATAATCATCAATAGTGTAAGTAACAACATTATTAGCAAAGAAATCGATATTATTAATAAAAAATTGATGCAGGAGCATCCTGGGTGTAAGAACAATCTTGCATCACCCAAAAATATTTCTAGTTTCTTTTCAATAAGGGCTATCTTGTGCAGAGCTGCTATTTATGGAAACTTACTATTTTTAGTAAGTTGGTCATATGATCTCGGAATATTTTGATTTCTTCCTTGGACGTTCATTTTGGTCATATAAGCCTGCCAGTAAAGTTTCATCGATAAATCAAGTCTAACTTTGTAAATATTGAAGATTTTCGGTATTGGCAACAGTGTATATAAACTTTAAACTCAGTTTTGAAGGCTTTAGAGGCCCCAAATGGGGTCGAAGATTTGGGTGACAGACACTTGCGTGAGTGAGGCCTGTAGAGCACTTCATGGCCTTTCTGGAATGGGGTCATAATAGTCAATCGGGTCAACTGGCGATGACTTATGGTCTTTGAAAGTTGGGTCACCTGAAATGGCAGAAAATGATTTTCCTTCAAAATTTCTGTTTGGGTTTCAAAAGTTATTTTGAGCCAAATTTGATGTAATAAATTGTAAAATAAAATAATTCTAAATTTGGTTAGCCTTGTTGGCTAAAATCCTGGAACCTTCCTAGGCAGTGGAAAATTGCCTATATAAGGAAGGATGTAGTGTTGTCTTAGGCAGTTTGGGATAGTTTTGGGTAGTAGATCTGGGTATTGATACAAGGCTTTGTCCTACAGAATATTGTAAGGGAATGCCCATGTGGTTTTGCATATTGTAATTCTAAAAGTTTGTAATTCCACATTTGTGGAGATAATAAGAAGCAATAATAAGAAGCCCATTTTCTATTCTTGCATATTGTTGTTATTTCTCTATTTTTGTTATGTGTTTGTGGTATTAAGGGGAGCACCCTTCATCAAGTGGTATCAGAGCAGGAGTTCTTGAGTGTGTAAACAGATTGCTGATTGTGAGACAGTTTGCACCAGGACCGTGGGTTAGGGTTTATGTGTAAATAAATCACCGATTGTGAGAAAGTTTGCACCAGGACCATGGGTTAGGTTTCCTATGTAAACAGATCACTGACTATGAGGTAGTTTGCACCAGGACCATGGTTAGGGTTTCAATGATAAGCGTGAAAGTGCCTCCATGAAGGAAATGTAGCAAAAGAGCTAGTGTTGTAACACCTAAGGTTAGAGCACTCTAGAGACAAGTGCAAGCATTGCAAGAGGAGATGCGTAGATGAATGAATCTTAATGTCAAACACAAAAGCGAGGATGAAGCCAAAGAAGAAGATCAAGAAGGAGAAGTCAAAGTTGTGAACCAGGAGGAAGAAAGACTTTTCTGAGTCATCTCAAAGATCAGGAAAAGACCTAAGATTAAGGTTCTGACATTTTCCAGAAATCTTAACCCAGCGGAATTGATCGACTGGATCAATGAATGTGAAGAATATTTTGAGTATGAAGATATTGAGGATCCTAATTGGGTCAAGTTTGTGAAGGCCAAATTGAAGGGTCATGCGAAGATCTGGTGGCAAGAGATTCAATTGGAGCGAAATTGAAGAGGAAAGGATAAAATCACAAGATGAGATAAGATGGTGGATAAATTGAAGCGAAAATTTATCCCTATTGATTATGAGCTTGACCTACTAAGGAAAATGCAAAGTTTGAAGCAAGCAAGAAGATCTGTTCAGGAGTATACAGAGGAGTTCTATCGAATCCTCATCAGAAGAGGCCATGCAGAAGCTAATAAGGAGAAAGTTGCCCATTACCTTAATGGGTTGACGCTGAGCATTCAGGAGGAATTAAATCTGGTTTGAATGAACAATATTGAAGAGGCATACCAATTTGCCCTAAAAGTAGAGGAAAAGTTGAACAAGAAGTTTGAGAGTAGACAAAGCGGAAGAGGTCGTGATGGAATATCTGGTGGATGGTCATATAAAGATCGAAATGAAGATCCGAAAAAGCACGATGAGGCCAGTAATAGTCAGAATCAGAGAGGAGATCATTTCAATCATTTTCAAGATCAGAACAATAGAGATCAGAGAAGAAGAGGAAGAGGACAAGGTTCAGGAAGAGGAGGCTTCTATGGAACATGTTTTCACTCTGGAGAAGGTCATAGGGCATTTGAATGTCCTTAACACCAAGGAAGGACAGATAGGAGAAACGAAGGCTAGGCTAGAGTTGCACATGTAGATGAAGATGCCAGATCATCAAATTTTGAAGATGCTAAAAGAGGAGAAACGTTGATCAATAGAAGAGTCATGCTGAGTGGTGAGAATGAACCTGAGCAAAGGAGGAGCCTGTTTCGCACTAGATGCAAGTGTGAGGGTAAATGTTGTGATGTTATTATTGATAGTGGAAGCACCAATAATTTGGTATCAGAAGAGATGGTGACAAAGTTGGAGCTCAAGAAACAGAAACACCCATATCCATATTGAATTGCCTAGGTGTAGGATGACCACAAGGTCATGGTTAATTAACGGTGCCTAGTGAAGTTCAAGATTGGTTGTACCATGATGAGATACTATGTGATATCATATCTATGGATGCATGTCACATGTTGTTAGGTAGACTTTGGCAGTTTGACAGATGTGATGTACACAATGGTTATGCGAATACCTATTCCCTGACAAAGGATGGAGTGCGACATAAGCTAAAACCATTGAAGGAGATAGAAGAAAAGGTACATGTGGTAATGCAAGAATAACTTTTATTGATAGAGGAAATTTCTTAGATGGTATGAGGCATGAGCATGTGTGTTTTACCTTAATTCCAAAGGCTAGAAAAGATAAAGTATAAAATGTACCTGTAGAAGTTGTAGAGTTATTGAATGAGTTTCAGGATATTGTATCTGATAATGTGCCTGATTGATTACCACTAGTAAGAAAGATCAGTCATCAGATGGACTTGATTCTAGGAGTCAATTTGCTAAATAAGACAGCACATAGAATGACACTAGCAGAAAGTGAAGAGTTGAAGACAGATTTGAAGTTTAGTTCATCACATCATCCATAGATTGTATATGGAAGTAGTCCAAGAAATGCATCTAAGTTGAGAAAGATAGATAAAGGAGAAATAAGTAGTGTTGAAGCTGAGCATTTTGCAGAACATTTGAAGAACATCCATGAGGAGGTGAGGAAGCATATTACCAAGATGAATGCGTAGTATAAGGCTAAGGCAGATGAGAAAAGGAGGCATAAGGAATTTCAGTTTGGAGATGAAGTCATGGTTCATTTGTGGAAGGAGCGATTTCTAGTTGGTACATATAACAAGTTGAAAATGAAGAATTTTGGGCCATGTAAGATACTAAAAATGCATGATTTCAGAAATACATATGAGGTCAAGTTGCCTATTGAGCTGAATATTTCACTAGTATTTAACATTTCAGATTGATAGAGTATCATGAAGGAGGTGTTGAAGATGAGATCATAGTAGCACAGTGGAGTATTCCAACAACTAGTTCAACTATCAAAGAGATTGAGTACATGCTAGATAGTCATGTTGGAAGAAGCACACGGAACACGACATATGAAGAATATCTGGTCAAATGGAAAGGATGACTTGTTGAAGATTCATCTTGGGTGACAAAGGAGGAGGTTAACCATCTTGATTTTCCTCTGCACACCTGAGTCATGAGAGGGTCACTTCTCAAATTACCCTGGGTGTCTGATGCAGGAGCATCCTGGGTGTAAGAGCAATCTTGCATCACCCAAAAATATTTATGTTTTCTTTTCAATAAGGGCTATCTTGCGCAAAGCTGCTATTTATGGAAACTTACTATTTTTAGTAAGTTGGTCATATGATCTCAGAATATTCTGATTTCTTCCCTAGAGGTTCATTTTGGTCATATTAGTCTGCTAGTAAAGTTTCATTGATAGATCAAGTCTAGCTTTGTAGATATTGAAGATTTTGGTATTGGCAACAGGATACAGAAACTTTGAGCTCAGTTTTGAAGGCTTTAGAGGCCCCAGATGAGGTCAAAGATTTGGGTGATAGGCGCTTGCAAGAGTCACACCTGTAGAGCACTTCGTAGCCTTTCCGAAATGGGGTCATAATAGTCAATCGGGTCCACTAGCGATGACTTATGGTCTTTGAAAGCTAGGTCACCTAAAATGGTGGAAAATGATTTTCCTTCAAAAATTTTGTTTGGGTTTCAAAAGTTATTTTGAGCCAACTTTGATGTAATAAATTGTAAAATAAAATAATTCTAAGTTTGGTCAGCCTTGTAGGCTAAAATCCTAGAACCTTCCTAGGCGGTGGAAAATTGCCTATATAAGGAAGGTTGTAGTGTTGTCTTAGGCAGTTCGAGACAATTCTAGGTAGTAGATCTGGGTATTGATTCGAGGCTTTGTCCTACAGAATATTATAATGGAATGCCCATGTGGCTTTGCATATTGTAATTCTGGAAGTTTGTAATTCCACATTTGTGGAGATAATAAGAAGCAATAATAAGAAGCCCATTTTTTGTTCTTGCATATTGTTGTTATTTCTCTGTTTCTGTTATGTGTTTGTGGTATTAAGGGGAGCACCCTTCATCAAAAATTGATATGAGGATCTTCGATTCCCCATCATTGATTGATTAACATATATAATCGAATTACCCAATGTCTAATACTATATGAAAGTATCAACAATTTCGATCAGCGATTCATATTGGCATTTAATGGTGATTGGATACATTCTTCAAATTCAAGTAATATAATTCAGGAAAACAAAAACAAGACGAGTCATCTTCAGTACTAAATGAATATAAAATAGCAAATGAAATATAAATGCTTTGGTTTATATTTAAAATAACAATGAAAATACGAACGGTTATGCTAATGAAGAAAATAGCGAATGAAAACAAGGATTAAGTGACAAATAAAATTACTAATTGGTGTGTTAGAATTAAGGAAATTAATTAATTACAAATGGTCATCAGACGTATCCTTGGGGATGAAACCTATCATTCCAATTGATATAAAAAGGCATAAAAATAATATAATTATGGGGGAAATGGAAAATAAATATAGCATCAAGCATACAATCAGTCAATATTTAAAATAGAGTCAACATCCTAATTAGATCTCTCAGTGGAAGCTCATTTCAGTGGAGAGATAGATATATACCCCATCATTAAGGAGAAACAATATCATGGAGAACATTGAGATAGGATTTACAATCTTAACGGGAATTGACTCAACATAATGTTGGAATACCAGCGAGAGAATTATCAATACTATGGTCAAAGGACATATTGTGAACAATAATCAAGGTAGTAAATATAGTGATCACTAGAGATATTGGGAATGATAAAGTAGAAGTGCATAGTTGACAAGTGGTTTGGACAGTTGGGCAAGCCCCTCCATACAGAGATGGTGTGTAAAAATAATATATGGACAGCTGTTGCGCGAGCTATTTATTTTGAGCAAAGTCTACCTATGCATTGACACTTGTGGGTTATGAACACATTGTCATGCTTGGTGCACACAATATTTTCCTACAAAACATAGATGAGTTTTTCTAGTGTGGCCAATATTGTCCTACCTTCACCAATTCTTGTTTATCCTGTACAGGGCTTTTTGTACATCATAGGTTTGATATTTTTAACTATGTTTTATCTTTTTCCCTTCTTTTATATACTTGTCCAGATTCCTTGAATTCAATTTTTTGGCATTGCCCACTTTGAAGTTTAGATGCAAAGGTAATTTTGGGTAAGGAAAAACCCCCAAAATGTCAATTTTGAAGCACAATGAAGCAAACAAGAAAAACTCAAGCAATGGGTGACCTGTGGAAATAGAATGTATAATTTGGGTGTGTGTATTTTCTGGCAGGAATTAGAGAATGGCTAGAGGAAGCAAGCCTGATGGTGATGCAAGGGCATCCAAGGTTAAGACAGGGGCATTTTATGTCCTTGGTAAACTGCATGGAGTTTTTGTGTTTTGGCCGGTTTTTACTTGGTTGCAGCCTTAACCGACGGTCTCGGTCATTGAAGGAAGCTTGGTCATTGAAGGAACTTGGTAGTCTTTGGCCCTCAGTGAAATTGTTGCTTGGTCATGCCTACAGTACTTGGTCAATACTGGTGCTCGGTGATGCCTGGCATGCTCGGTAGTTCTGACTTATCGATTGGAGTTCTAAGTGATTTGTTGGGCCGACTTGCTGAATAAATTGTTGGTAGCCATTGTCTTGGGCCAACATACAGAATTAAATGTTTGTATACATTTGTAAGCCAACTTGTATGGCATTTAATTATTTGTTTTGGGGAGTTAAGGGTTTCATCCAGCCGACTTGTGGCTGATGATTAGTATTTAAGGAGGGCTTGGGTAGATGTTTAGGTAGATTTTGAGAGAGAGATTTTGGGAGATCGAAACTTGGAGACTTAGCAGATCTAGAATTCAGATGTGAAGCCTAAGAGTGAAGTTGTGGAAAAGTTCTTAATGTTCTTGCAGATCAGATTGTAATCTGATAGTCCTTTGTAGCAGAGCTAGGGGTTTGCATACTTGGAGACAAGGAGATTTCTTGGAGGCTTGCAAGCTCAAGTTTAGATCTGTCTTAGGGTTTCCATCAACTTTTGATTGTCTTCAGAGATGAACTAGCTGAGATTGTATTGGATCTGGTTGTGGATCTTGCAGAATTATTTCATTTTATAATTGGCCCTAACTTGGAAGACCTTACAACTGGGCATGTTAATGCAAATTACTCAAAAAAATTGGTGGTGTTGGCTATTGTGTTGAGTATTCCGTTCTGTAATTCTTTTGGTTGCAAGGTTTGGATTGTCCTTCATTGGATCCACCATCCTTGACTACATAAGGTAGTATCAGAGTGAAGTTTGTTCCTATTGGAACGAGTGTTGATCTTGTTGAAGCAGAAGTTTGACCTAGCAAGGCTAATCTTGTGAAGTTAATCTTGTTGGAGTAGAGATTGTACACAATTTGGATTGCAAATCTGAAGCACTGAACTTGTGAAACTGTGCCCTAGTTGTTTGCAAGGTTGCAGGTTGAGATTTGACTTGTTGCAACTTGGAAATTGTCACAAGGTGGTCGGTGAGGGTTTGTTATGGAGGGTTTTTTTTTTAATCTTTAGGGATGCCTCCGAGAAGATTGGAGCCTAGAGTTATTTCAGATCTTTTTGATACTGTTGAATCTTGGATCACAGAGAAGGTGAAATCAGATTTCAAATCTGAGTTGGAATTAATGAAGAATGAAATGGTCACCGAGATCATGAGAACTATTGCTGGTATACCTTGGAATGTTGGTACTGAGGATGGCTATGAAGAAGCTACTGAAGAATTTGAAACTGCTAGATCTAGTGGCAATGATCGGAGGAACAGATTTGGTGAAGATAGAATTGCTCGATTGCCTAGGTTTGCTGCTCGGTTTAGTAATTACCGAATGGAAGTTTCTACTTTCTCTGGTACTTTGAAACTCGACAATCTGATTGATTAGATTGGTGAACTTGAAGATTTATTTGAGCTAGAAGAAATTGAAGATCCTCTTCACATGAGATTAGCACAGACAAAGTTGAAAGGACATGCTGCTCTTTGGTGGAAGGAACTGCAAAGAGACCAAGAAGATGAAGGTGAAACAAAGATCAATCGGTGGAGATTGATGGTGACTAAGTTGAAAGCTAAGCTCATACTAACTGACTATGAGCTTGATTTGTTTAAGAAGTTTCAGAATCTAAAGCAAAAGGAATTTTTTGTTGAAGATTATACTGAGGAATTCTACAAACTTACTATTCGGTCTAGACACCAAGAGCTTGGTAAGGAAAAGCTAGCTTGGTATGTGAATGGTTTGAGATTCAATATTCAGGATGAGCTTGATATGTTGAAGATTGATTCTGTTGAATATGCTTATCAGTATGCTCTGAAGGTAGAAGATAAGTTGAAGAGGAAACAACCTAGTAACTCCTAAGGGAAAGAAAAGATTGATCACTTGGTGAAGGAGAAACTAACTGATGCAGAAGATGAACCAAAACCTGTGGAACCAAAGAAGAAGACAGGTAGAGTTATCTTTAAGGTTACTTTCTATAACTGTGGAGAGGAAGGACACCATTCTTTTGAATGCACATAGAAGAAGGTTGACCAATGAACTACTGTGATGAATGTGAACATTCAAAATGAACCTGAGTCAAAGAACTTTCTACTTCGATGAACATTGCTTGGTACAAAGGATGAGCCTTGTTAGAGAAGTAATTTGTTTAGGACCTGATGCAAGACTGGAGGTAAACTCTGTGATGTTATTGTTGATAGTGGTAGCACTGATAACCTTGTTGCTGAGGACTTGGTTTAGAAACTTGGTTTGAGTAGAATGAAACATCCTTGTCCTTATGGGCTTGGCTAGTTGCAATATGTTCATGCTTTGGAAGTTAGGGAACAATGTTTCATTAATGTTTAGATTGGCCAGTACAAGGATCTTGTGCTTTGTGACATTGTGAAGATGAATAGTTGCAATATACTGCTCGATAGACCTTGGCAATATGATTGTAGAGCTATTTATGATTGTGTAAGAAATGTGTTTACTGTTGAGAAGAATGATAGGAAGTTTTCACTGATGCCTTTGATGGATACAACCCTCAATAGGAGAAGCCTAAGTATTGGTAGCCGAGTTGAGATTTTGGATCCCGAGATAATGAATAATCAGTATGGAGAATCGACTTGTACATTATCGGGAAAAGACTTGAAGAGACAGAGGAAACTAAAGTGGAAGACTTTACAAGCAGAAAAGGTGGAGGACTTGTATGTGAAGAACCAGTTCAGGATTTATGTGTTGAATCCTGAAAGATGTTCTTCTCACATATGAACATCTTTTGGAACCTAGAGTGTCTAATTCAGGGGTATCCAAGGTTAAGGAAGGGGCATTCTGTGTCCTTGATAAACTGCATGGAGTGTTTGTGTTTTGGCCAGTTTTTACTCGATTATAGCCTTGACCGACGATCTCGGTCATTGAAGGAAGCTCGATCACTGAAGGAACTCGGTAGTCTTTGGCACTTGGTGAAATTGTTTCTTGGTCATGCTTGTGGTGCTTGGTCAATACTGGTGCTCGGTGATGCCTACCATGCTCAGTAGTTTTAATGTTGCTCGGTAGTTCTAACTTACCGACTAGAGTTCTGAGTGATTTGATGGGCCCACTTGCTGAATTAATTGTTGGTAGCCATTTTCTTGGGCTGACATATGTAATTAAATGTTTGTATACATTTGTAAGCTGACTTGTATGGCATTTAATTATTTATTTTGGGGAGTTAAGGGTTTCATCCAGGTGACTTGTGGCTGATGATTAGTATTTAAGGAGGGCTTGGGTAGATGTTTAGGTAGATTTTGAGAGAGAGATTTTGGGAGATCAGAACTTGGAGACTTAGCAAATCTGAAATATGAATAATTTTTAATATTAAGTTTTTCTCAAATAAAATATTAAAATTTACAGTCTATAATGATTTTACATTATATTTCATTAAATTTTAATACATAATTGAACAAATCAATTAATTTATTTTATTTTATTTTTTTGTTCAATCCTAAAATAAATACCACCTTAAAAAGTCTAATAAAATATAAAGCTCAATTCAAATCATAAAATAAAAACTACGGTTAACGAATTTGTTTAGCGAGTGAGATATAACATCTTCGCTAAGTCTCCCATTATAACCAGGGTTAGAATAACCATTAAGAGATCACGAGAATTGTTCTCATCATCTGAAATGATTCATGACCATGCTTAATAAGCTTGCTAAGCAAAAAAAATGCAGCCTTTCGTACTGTTATACTTCTGATCCAACGGTTGTCGCACATCCACAAAGCGAAGTTGCATGCATTGCGATGTTGCGACAACCAAGGTTAATGAAATGATTCATAGATTACACGAACACTATTCATTCACTCAATCTCTAAGCCTAGAACTTAACGGCATCCGCGAGGTATTAAAAAGTTGTAATGTAAATTAAATGCCAAAATGGGCTCCAACACGATGGTTAAATCGAGCGGCAGACGATCTTTCAATTGTCTTGTGCACTTGTCAGACATTGTCAATCATTATCGATGAAAATAGTTCGCGCCTTCGGCTTAATCAGCCGTAATCTGCGCAACAGTTGTATTGTTCCAAATTTATGATTATAATAATAAAATTCTATAAAATAATAAAATGATCTAGAAAATTATATTACTTCTCATCTCCGTAGCAGTTGTAATGTTCAGAGTTTACGATAATAAAATATATAATAATAGAATTATATATAACAAATAAAGCGATCCAGGAAACTAAATAAGCTCTGATCTACGCACCACTTGTAATGCTGGGAATCGCAAATGTGAATTGTGATGGCCACAGGTGTAGTGCTATATTATGTTTTTGACTTATTTTCTTAACAAAATTTAATGGTAAGGAGGTAACAAATGGTGGGGCTATGCTCCATTCAAAATGTATCCAAAAAAAAAGTCAAATTTTTTTTTTTCAAATTTATAAAAATATAGTGAGTAGGAAATAGTCTATGTGCTAATAATTTTCCATAGGATACATCGTATAACAAGCAAGGATCTTCTTGGTATGGGAAAGAGAGTATAGATTTTAGGAATTTTAAATGTGCATATAAAGCAATTATTTGGAAGAAATTTATCTCATATAAATTTTTAATTATGAAGAAAGAATTTTCTTATTTTAGTAGAGAATTTCTTAGTGAACTTAATTTCTGATTTTTATTGTGTGAATATTTGCATCAATGTTTTAGATTGCACTCCATGGTCCATCATCTACAACTTTCTCATCCTCATGATAGATCATAGAGTGTGATCCGAGACTCTGATGAAAAAAATTCACATTGTAAAATTCACTAATCATCATAGACTCTAGAAATCTGATATTTTTAATTTATTTTCTATTTCTTAAAATGATAATTTTAAATATCAAATGATCATTTGTCTTCATAATTTATTCCTAATTTTTAGAAGAATTTAAACTACTACAATAAATCAAAGAAATCGCATTTCCTTCACCATAGTTGACAGAAAATATAACAAAGAGATGATCCATTTAATGCATATGAGGACTTTTCTTCCGTATAGATTAATCCCTTATCTAATAATATAAAATGGTTACCAATAATCAAACCAATTAATCGCTATGACCATTGACCTTGTTCTCAGCAGATTCATCATTAATCAGAACCCAAAAACCAAAGGCAATCTCTCTTTTCTTCAGTATAACATTAATCCTTTAGTTAATTAATATAGTACGGTAAACCAAAAACAAGCCAATTAGTCTTGTGGACTGTTTAGCGTATTTTCAGAAGATTCAATCATTAATCAGAATACACAGAAAATTAAATCTACTTTCTCGTGTATTCATTTATAGGACCGTTGATCTTTTCTTTCAGCTACACTATGACAGTTAACAGAGCTTATAAAGAGTACAAAAAGACATAAAAAGATCACAGATTCTGCATAAAACTATTTCCTATGTAGCTTTGGCAACATCGTTATTGACTACTGTCTTCCTTTTTCCTAATGATGTCTGGTGCTGTTGAAGAATCCCAATGCCATCTTATCGCTAATTCAACCAATTATCTTCATATGAAGCCAATTTCTGTAGAGCAAACGGGTGTCTACGGGGAAGAGGTATAACCCCAGTTAAGAAGCACTAAATAATGCTAGTGAGAATATGTCAAAGAAGGGTGAATGACGAGATCAGCAAAGAAAACCAAGCATTGCCATCATCGTAAGGAGGAATATATTTGCTAAGGTTGCTCCTTGGATGCAAATATGAACTACTATTATGCCCTCATCACAAATAGGATTAGCATTATAATTAAATAAGAAGTTTTGAAATAAGTAATGATAAATATATAAAAAGAAGTGATAGATCAATATAAACATTTTGAAATAAAACTTAAATTTCTACTTTTAAAATTAAGAATAAGATATTTATTTGAAATGCATGTAAATTTTGGGTAAATCTTATTATGAATAGTCACAGTGTGTCAAGCCTTTGGTTTTGAAGAAATTATCAATCTAAATTCAAGTCACTGATATCTGGTGCAGGGGAAAAGTTCACGTTGTAAGCACTTAAATGGTGTTGAGTTCAAATCTTATCCAATAGAAAAAGGAAAAATGAGCAATTTTTTTGGGATTAAGGTGTCTCAACCTTAGAGTCCTAACATGTTGAATTGTTTAATTAATTGATTTATCTTAAAATATCAACTTCCTAAGTTGCCATTCACTTTGTGGGACCTCTTGGTGAGGTGGCATCCTCTATGGCAGGTGATGAGATGGCATATTCCTTATTTTCTAAGAATTTTGCACCCATTTGAAAGATATGAAGTTATCGGAAGGTATTGTCATTTATTTCCATTTGATGTGGAAATTGGTTTGGCAATTTCCTATGTTGACTAAAGAGTCTTTGTTTGTAACTTCTATTGTACATTGGAGTTGTATTTTAGCAATTGACATTTATTGTGAATTTTACTTTTGACAGTGGTGCGAGCTAAGGAAGGTCCTTATTCTTGGTCATGGTAATTTCTATGTTGAACTTGAATTGTATTTTTCAGGATGACTGTTATGGATGAGATAGGTTTTGTTGTCTGGGAAAGTTGCTATGAGCAATGTGTCATGGAATTAGCAAGTTTCTTACATTGTGACACAACTTGTCTCTTATGCATTGAACATGATTTTGGAAATCATGGACACCTACCTCTTGCTTTGAGCTCTATATGTGTTGTTGCTTTTCCTGATTTACAAAAGAGAGAGAAGAAGAGTTCATTTCACAGAGTTATGCTATCGGATATTCTCTAGAATGGAACAAGATATATATCTCCATGTAAAGGCTTAGAGCCTGAAAAATGTAAGGTGTATGTGACTTTCATAGGGGACATTAAGGAATGTTGGTATTTTTTTAAGTTAAAAGAACCATGAATACTAGTGTGTTGAGAGTTGAGAAGTGTGGGAAAATTCCTAAGTGTTGTGATGGTTAGAGTCCTAAAGATTTGGGGATTGAATAATCATTGAGTTTATATGTATTGTATAAGGAAGTGGACAGACATGGTTGATATAGACTAGGCATGAGAATATCCTTAGTAAGTAGATGTTGTGTCTTGATGGGATCAGTCAATGGAAGTTGTAGATCAAAGTTTGGAATGACGTTGCTGACATGATAGGATTAGAGGTTGGATACATTTAGCATGTGGAGTATGGTTGGTACAAGTGACTTGACCATTGAAAGGTCTTGTGAGTGTGAGGATTGGTTGGGTGAATCCTATGTTGTTCCTAGTTGGTGAAACCTAAGTAGTGTATTGGACAGAGACACTTGATGTGAGAAGTTGTGTGTCACCTTGAAACTAAAGTTGTTTGTCCTTATTTATTAAAACTTAGAGGTAATCCCACCAAGGTCTACATCAAGTGGTATCAGAGCAAGGAAGTAGGTCCTTGTAGGTTTGAGATTGAGGATTGATAGAGAGTATGGAAACCATCATGAATGAAGAAGACTTGGGTGCAACATACACTTCTATAGATACTCTATATTCAGGACCCAATGTAACTGCAAGGGAAAGGTTTAAAAATTTGTTGTTTTTAGTGGCTCATTTACAAATCTTGTTTCAATTGAAATGTTTGACAAATTGAGTCTACCAAGAATAGAACATGACATTCCTTATAGAGCACAAGGACTAGATGTTGAACATTAGTGATGTAAAGGAGTAAGTATATGTTCCCTTCACCATTGGCTCATACAATGATGACATTTTGTGTGACATAATACCATTGAGGGATTGTCATTTGATCTTGGGAAGAGCATGGAAGTCTAATAGGTTTTCTCTACACAATGGTTGGAAGAATACACATACCTTCACCAAGGATGGGGAGAAGTTTGTGTTGCATACATTGAAAGATAATGAGGCATCATAGAAGATGTCAAGAAGAATATGTCTGATTGGAAGGATAGAGTTCCTAAGGAAAGATGAATATAAGGAAGAAGGTAGAGAAGAAATGAAATATGGTTTGGTAAAGAATGATGGTGGTTTGGAGCATGTAGCCATTAATACTATAGATGTGGATGAAGGTGGGATAGCGATCCTTTCCAAGAAAGAGGTAAGTTATCCATTGGAAGGGTAAGAAAAACAAATGGATGCTAATATAAGGCATGAGCAACAGGTAGTTGCCAATGAACCTTGTGATGAAAGGGTTCAAGTGATGATAAGAAAGTGATGGTAGAGAGTGTTGTTGATATGTGCAAAAGAGATTCAAGTCATGGATATCCTTCAAGTGGTGAGATGATCCAAGTGGGGACAATGTTATATCCTTTGGAGGGTATAAGACAATAGCGTACCCTTATGGTGGTTGATGTGATGGCTATGGATACAATCATAGTGATGGATGATGAGATGATTGAATGCCAAGAGGAATGGAAGGAAAAGAAGGATGAGTTAGTGAGTGCTCATGTGATGGAGGTCTCAGATGATGAAGGGACCAAGAAAAGTGAAGGTGTGATGTTGATTGGTCATGAGAAGACAAAAAGAGTGATGAATACTTCACATATCAAGTTAGATTATGTGGACATTGCTGATGTAGACATGTATAGAGTTGTCCTTTGGAGAAGAATGAATAGAAAATGGTTTGTTATTTTCCCATGGGAGGAAAGCCTAAAGTGAAGATGAAAAGTAGCAATGAAAATTAGCATCAAGAAAGGATTCCATGTATCATGCATGATGATCTATTCAAACAAAAGGTGCAGATGAGGTATATTTTATTCCTAATATTTTTATTAAAGGAATCATTTCCAAGAGGACTTGGAAAACTTTCAACTTGGGGAGTATTGTATAGGAGCAACATGGCATATAGGGTACACCAAGGTCACTATGAAGATCCTAGGAGTTTGAAGAACAAATAAGGACCATTGAAGGTCATTGTACATTGTAATAAGACCTAAAAGGTCTTCAATCAATGTAATTAGCTTAATAGAGCTCCAAAATGTAATGGGATGCAATAAAAGTTCACAAAATGTAATAATGTCAAATAGGGAAATTATGCCTAGAAGGCTAATTGTAAGGGGATAAGGGGTTTGGTAGTCAACTAGGTTGATAAGGTCATTAAAAGACCTTTTGAATGTGATTGATCACAATATGAATTGTAATGGATGTAAAAGTTTCCAAAGTTGAAAACTTTGTTGTCAACTTGGCAACATAATCTAAACATTAAGTCTGTTAGCAATTTAGAAGTAGTTGTAGTCGGTTCAAGGTTAGTTAGGAAAGTTATTTGTTAGTTTCAAAGGAATATTTTGGTTTAAAAGAACTTGTAAAATCTCAAACAGAAGAGGAGAAGTCGATATAAAAAGGATTTTAATCAATAAAAGTGGATTTTCTTGTACTCTTCATGCTCAGTCAGTGATAACACTAACTTTTTGGCATTCTATATAGACTAGGCATGAGAATAGCCTTAGTAAGTAGATGTTGTGTGTTGATGGGATCAGTTAATGGAAGTTGCAAATCAGAGTTTGGAATGATGTTGCTGACATGATAGGATCAGAGATTGGATACATTTAGCATATGGAGTATGGTCAGTATGAGTGACTTGACCATTGAAAGGTCTTGTGAGTATGAGGATTGGTATGGTGAATTCTATGTTGCTCCTAGTTGGTGGAACCTAAGTAGTGTCTTGGATAGACACACTTGATGTGAGAAGTTGTGTGTCACCTTGAAACTAAAGTTGTTTGTCCTTATTTATTAGGAGTTAGAGGGAATCCCACCAAGCTCTACATCAAGTGGTATCAGAGCAAGGAAGTAGGTCCTTGCAGGTTTGAGATTGAGGATTGATAGTGGGTATGGAAACCATCATGAATTAAGAAGAAATGGGTGCAAGGTACACTTCTAGAGATACTCTATATTCAGGACCCAATGTAACTACAAGGGAAAGGTTTATAAATTTGTTCTTTATAGTGGCTCATTTGCAAATCTTGTTTCAATTGAAATGGTTGAAAAGTTGAGTCTACCAAGGATAGCACATGACATGCCTTACAAAGTAAAAGGAGTGGATGTTGAATATGTAAAAGAGTAAGCATATGTTCCCTTCAGCATTGGCTCATACAGTGATGACATTTTGTGTGACATAATATCGTTGAGGGTTTCTCTACATGATGGTTGGAAGAATACACACAACTTCACTAAGGATCAGGAGAAATTTGTGTTGCAGCCATTGAAAGATAATGAGGCATCATAGAAGATGTCGAGAAGAATGGGTTTGATTGAAAGGATATAGTTCCTTAGGAAAGATGAACATAAGGAAGAAGGTAGAAAAGAAGTGAAAGATGGTTTGGTAAAGAATTATGGTGTTTTGGAGCATGTAGCCATTAATACTGTAGATGTGGATGAAGGTAGGATAGAGATCCTAGCCAAGAAAGAGGTAAGTTATCCATTGGAAGGGAAAGAGCAATAGATGGATGCTAATGTAGGGTGTGAGCAACAAGTAGTTGCAATGAACCTTGTGATGACAAGGTTCTTAATGATAAGCAAGTGATGGTAGAGACTATTGTTGATATGTGCAGAAGAGATTGAAGTCATGGATGGCTTGCAAGTGGTGAGATGATCCAAGTGGGGACAATGTTATGTCCTTTAGAGGGTACAAGACAATAAGGTACCCTTATGTTGGTTGATGTGATGGTCATGGATGCAATCAAAGTGATGGATGATGAGATGGTTGAATGCCAAGAGGAATGATAGGAAAAGAAAGATGGTTTAGTGAGTGATCATGTGATTGAGGTCTCAAATGATGAAGGGACGAAGAAAAGTGAAGGTGTGATTTTGATTGGTCATGAGAAGACAAAAATATTGATGAGTATTTAAAATATGGAGTTTCATTATGTGGCCATTGCTAGTGTGGACACATGGAGTTGTCCTTGGGAAAAGATTGAATAGAAAATGGTATGTATTTTTCCCATGGGAGGAAATCCTAAAGTGAAGATGAAGAGTAGCAATGAAAAGTAGCTTCAAGAAAGGATTCCATGGATCATGCATGATGATCTATTAAAAAAAAAGGTGTAGATGAGGTATATTTTGTTCCTAACATATTTATTATAGGAATCATTTCCAAGAGGACTTGGAAAACTTTCAACTTGGGGAGTACGGTGTAGGAGAAGCATCACATATAGGGTACACCAGGGTCACTATGAAGATCCTAGGGTTTTGAAGAAGAAAAAAGGACCATTGAAGGTCATTGTACAATGTACGAAGACCTAAAAGGTCTTGAATCAATGTAATTGGGCTAACAAAGCCCCAAAATGTAATGGGATGCAATAAAAGTGCACAAAATGTAATAATGTCATATAGGAAAATTAAGCCCAGAAGGCTAATTCTAAGGGGATAAGGGGTTTGGTAGTCAACTAGGTTGATTAGGTCATGAAAAGACCTTTTGAATGTGATTGATCACAATATAAATTACAATGGATGTAAAAGATGCTAAAGTTGAGAACTTTGTTGTCAACTTGGCAACATAATTTAAACATTAAGTCTATCAACAGTTTAGAATTAGTTGCAGTCAGTTCAAGGGTAGTTAGGAAAGTTATTTATCAGTTTAAAAGGAATATTTTGGTTTAAAAGAACTTGTAAAATCTCAAATAGATGAGGAGAAGCTCATATAAAAAGACTTTTAATCAATTAAAGTTGAATTTCTTGTACTCTTCATGCTCAGTTAGTGATAACACTGACTTTTTGGCATTTGATCTTAGTTATTTTTTTTTCATTTTGAATATCCATTTTTTTCATGGTCTAGTATATATAATCTACATTGTTTTAGTTTTTATGGCAGTAGTTTTCATTAAGTATCAAAGAAGATATTTTATTTTGTATAGAAACTATCAGAACTATGATCTAGGGTATCCCAAGAGCATAAAATATGTAATACCTCTAAGATGATTTAGATTTTGATCTCCATGTTTGGAAGGGATATGGAAAAACATGTAGACCACCTATCCCAAGAGTTGTAGGGATCCATACAAAGGTTGAAACATTCTTTTATGTAGTGCAAGGAGATTGTTCATTGCCACAGTTTAGACAGTGACTAAGGAATTTGGTAGGACCTTGTCAACACAAGTAAATGGAGATTGTTGTAATTGTTATGAGGGATGTGAGAACTAAATAAGAGAGTCCAGAAGATTCCAAATGCGTTGATGGAGGTTCTAGGTCCAAGGAAAGGTAGGGTTGATGAATGTTAGTAGAGGTATATGTGACTATCATAGGGGACAATAAGGAATGTCAGTATTGTTTTTAGTTAAAAGAATCATGAAGATTAGTGTGTTTAGATTAAGAAGTGTGGGAAAAGTACTAAGTGTTGTGATGGTTAGAGTCCCAAATATTTTGGGATTAAAAAATCAATGATTTTATGTGTATTATCTAACGAAGTGGACATTCGGGGTTGATATAGACCAGGCATGAGAATAGCCTTAGTAAGTAGATGTTGTTTGTTGATGGGATTAGTCAATAGAAGTTGTAGATTAGAGTTTGGTATGAAGTTACTAACATAATAGGATCATAGGTTGGATACATTTAGTATATGGAGTGTGGTGGGTATGTGTGACTTGAAAATTGAAAGGTCTCATGAGTGTGAGGACTGGTTGGGTGAATCATATATTGTTCCTATTTGGTGGAACCTAAGTAGTGTGTTGGAGGGAGACACTTGATGTGAGAAGTTCTATGTCACCTTGAAACTAAAGTTGTTTGTCTTTATTTATTAGGACTTAGAGGGAATCCCACTAAGATCTTCATAAAGTGGTATCAAGGAAATGATGTAGGTCCTTATAGGTCTGATATTGAGGATTGATAGTGGCTATAGAAGCCATAATGAATGAAAAATACTTGGGTGCAAGGTACACTCAGAGGTACTCTATATTCAAGAACCCAATATAACTGCAAGCGTAAGATTTTTAAAGTTGTTTCTAGTGGCTCATTTGCAAATCTTGTTTCAATTGAAGTGGTTGACAAGTTGAATCTACCAAGAGTAGCACATGACACACCTTTCAAAGCACAAGGAGTGGATTCTCAACATTGGATTGATGTGAAGGAGCAAGCATATGTTCCCTTCACCATTGACTCATATAGTGATGATATTTTCTATGACATAATACCTTTGAGGGATTGTTATTTGATCTTGGGAAGAGCATGCAAGTCTGACAGGTTTTCTATATATGATGGTTGGAAGAATACATATACCTTTAACAAGGATGGGTAGAATTTTGTGTTCCATCCATTGGAGGATGATGAGGCATCATGGAAGATTTCAATAAGGATAGGTGATTGGTAGGATAGATTTCCTAAGGCAAGACAAACATAAGGAAGAAGGTGGAGAATAACTGAAATATAGTTTGGTAAAGAATTATGGTGTTTTGGAGTAGGTATCCATTAAGACTGTAGATATGGATGAAGGTTGGACAGAGATCCTAGCTAAGGAAGAGGTAAGTTGTCCATTGGAAGGGAAAGAGCAGTAGATGGATGTTGATGTAGGGTATGAGGAGTAGGTAGTTGCCAATGAACCTTGTGATGAAAAGGTTCATGATGATAAGAAAGTGATGGTAGAGAGTGTTTTTGATATGTGCAATAGATATTCAAGTCATGAAAGGCATGGAAGTGGTAAGATGATCCAAGTGGGGACAATGTTATGTACTTTGGAGGGTACAAGATAGAAGGGTACCCTTATTTTTGTTGATGTGTTGGCTATGGATACAATCATAGTGATGGATGATGAGCTTATTGAATGGAAAGAGGAATGGAAAGAAAAGAAGGATAAGCTAGTGAGTGCTCATGTGATGGAGGTCTCAGATGATGAAGGGACCAAGAAAAGTAAAGGCACGATGTTGATTGGTCATGAGAAGACTAAAAGACTAATAAGTACTCCACATATGGAGTTGGATTATGTTGAGGTTGTTGATTTTGACACATGGAGTTGTCCTTGGGAGAAGAATGAACAAAAAATGGTATGTCTTTTTCCGATTGGAGGCAAGCCTAAAGTGAAGATGAAGAGGGGAAATTGAAAGAGACATCAAGAAAGGATGTCGTGGATCATGCATGATGATCTATTAAAACTAAAGGTGAAGATGAGGTATATTTTTCTCCTAACATGTTTATTGCATGAAACATTTCCAAGTGGACTTGGAAAACTTTCAACTTGGGGAGTATGGTACAGGAGCACCATGGCATGCAAGGTATACCAGGGTAACTTTGAAGATCCTAGGAGATTAAAGACCAAATAAGAACCATTTAAGGCCATTGTGAAATGTAATAAGACCTATAAGGTATTTTATCAATCTAATTGGACCAATAGAGCCCCAAAATGTAATGGGATGCAATAAAAGTGCACAAAATATAATAATGTCATATAGAAAAATTAAGCCTAGAAGGCTAATTGTAAGGGCTTAAGGGGTTTGGTAGTCAACTAGGTTCATAAGGTCATTAAAAGACCTTTTGAATGTGATTGATAACAATATGAATAACAATGGATGTAAAAGTTTCCAAAGATGAAAACTTTGTTGTCAACTTGGCAACATAATCTAAATATTAAGTCTATCAATAGTTTAGTAGTTATAGTTGGTTCAATGGTAGCTAGGAAAGTTATTTGTCAATTTCAAAGGATTACATTTTTTTTAAAAGAACTTGTAAAATCCCAAACAGAAGAGGATAATTCAATATAACAACACTTTTGATCAATAAAGGTGGAATTTCTTCTACTCTCTATGCTCATTTAGTGATAACAGTGACTTTTTGGCATTTGATCTTAGAATTATTTTGTGTTTATTTTGAATATCCATTGATTTCATGGTCTAGTACATAGAATCTACATTATTTTATCTTTTTTGGAAGTAGTTTTGATTAAGTATCAAAGAAGATTTTTTTTTTGTATAAAAACTATCAAAAACCTAATCTAGGTATCCCAAGAGCATGAAAGATGTAATACCTCTAAGATGCTTTAGAGTCTAATCTCCATATTTGGCATGAATATGGAAAAGCATGTAGAGTACCTATCCCAAGACTTATATGGATCCATGGAGAGGTTGACATGATCTTTGATGCAGTGAAAGGAGACTGTGCATGGCTATAGTTTAGATAGTGACTGAGAAATTTGGTAGGAGCTTGTCCACACAAGTAAATGGAGAGATGTAAGTTTTATGAGGGGTGTGAGAAGTACATCGGAGAGGCCAAAAGATACCAAGGGCCTTGATGGAGGATATAGGTCAAAGAAAAGTAATTTTGATGATTGTTAGTAGAGGTATATGTGACTGTCATTGTGGACTTTGAGGAATGTTGGTATTTTTTTTAGTTAAAAGAACCATGAAGATTAGTGTGTTCAGAGTTGAGAAATGTGGGAAAATTATTGATTTTTGTGATGGTTTGAGTCCCAAATATTTGTGGGTTGAAAAATTAATGAGTTTATGTGTATTATCCAAGGAACCTGACAGTCAAGGCTGATATAGATTGGGCATGAGAATAGCCTTAGTAAGTAGATATTGTGTGTTGATGGGATTGGTCAATAGAAGTTGCAGATCAAAGTTTAGTATGAATTTGGTGACATGATAGGATCAAAGATTGGATACATTTAGCATGTTGAGTATGGAGGGTATGAATTATTTGACCATTGAAAGGTCTTGTGAGTGTGAGGGTTGGTTGGGTGAATCCTATGTTTTTCCTAGTTGGTGGAATCAAATTAGTGTCTTAGAGGGAGACACTTGATGTGAGAAATTGTGTCTATTGGCAAGTGATGTTTTGAGAGAACTATGGATCACTTGAGGGTTGTCATTTATCAAAACAAATATGTTAAAGTGATCACATGTAGTAAGTATGAGTTCTAGAGACACAATCATGAAAATGACCAAGTACAGAATTAAATTTATAGAGTACTACAATATGGTTTTGGTCATGTTGGTGTTTCAAAATGGCTTATGCTCTTAGGCTGCCAATATACCCTTAGACAAATTTTAGGAGTGGTTAGTTCCAAAATGTAAAAGGATCTTAGGGTAATTGGACCAACTGTAGGGACAAGACTACCCTCTTCACTTATGGCTCTACAAAACCAAGGTGGGTGCACCTAACCCAATGAAAACTATACCTTACACACCAAAGTCTGGGTTTATATAACAGATGATAGCAAGAAAGTACTAAATGCCAACCTTACATTCATTGACTCTCCATTACTATGGGGTAACAAAACTACACAACCAAAGATTTAAAATTTAAAATGGTTCTTGATTTTAAGATTTGGATTGTAATAACTTTAATTAATGTATGTTAACAAGAGATTTATTCATTTAGGCCAGTGCCTCATCCATTGGGCAAGATTTGTTAGACACAAAAGATCAGAGAATATCTAAGATTCATAGCCATAAATACATTTACCACAATCCTTACTACTTACAAAGACTCCTTATGTCTAAAAGGGTAAACTCACATCCCATCTAGAGAATTATTTAATCCAATCCTAGATTAGAACTAAAGAATGAAGATACATACATAAAACAATAGGTAACAAACTAGAAAGCTTGAAGCCTACCTAACTTGACACAGAGGAGAGAGAAGAATCATATATTTGTATTAAGTATGATGAATCCTTTCTGTCCATACAATCAGTCACAACAAATCATGCTTGCAAACTATGGCTTAGACCTACAACTTTTCTCTCTCATTAACAAGCACTGAAGCAAAATTATTACAACCCTGACCGAGAATAGGGCTCACCAAGCAAGAGGTTCTGAACACCTAACTCCCAATGCCTTTGAATGGTCATGAAAAATCCTTTTATCTCAAGGATTACAACAAGATAGTGATGATCATTCAAAGCAATAATTCAAAATCACCTAACTCAAAAAAATAGTGAATGTAGACAAGACAGGTGCCAAGCGCATGGCCGGTGAGATAAAAAAAAAATCATCAAACTTTGCAACTAATCTGACCATGTACCAGCTCCAAGGACAAAAAAAATCACCACAAAAGCCCTATTAATTCTGGCTGTAGCAGAGAAATGCGTGACCCACCTATCAATCTTTCCTCAACAAAGGCTCCAAGGACACAATATCATGCTGGAACAACTACCAGGATCATTTTCATAAATTCTCACCCGCAACCAAGCTGGAAATGACCAAAAATGGTCCAACATTATGGCTCTTTCAGTGCGTTGTCTCCTAACCCTGCGTAAAAAACCCTTGAATCATTTGAAAATTGATGGAAATGACCACTTGATCTATCTTTAAAACATGGTTGTCAATCCATTTCCTCTTGGCACATTGAATGGTTCACAAAATATTAACACAACGGTTAGCTCATATCGCATCTCTTATATAGAATTGGATGGTTCTCCCTATACCGTGATGCCTTAATAGCATGCACTTCTCAAAGTAGTATAATGAAAACTAAAAGATCTACTCGAGCTTTGAACACGCCTGGATGCCAAAAAATTGGCCCCACTGACAATCTGCCAAGTCACAAATCCATCGACCAATGAAAAGCCTTCATCTTTGCAACACTTGGCACTGGACCCATAGACACCATCCCCAGTCAGATTCGAAATCAATGGATGTTGCATGATCTCATGGGGTAGGAATATTCCATGAGATCATGTGCTAGTCGTAGATCTAAAGATCTTCACTATAGGCCCCACTGACCGGATCCACATCACTAAACCCGTGGCCAATGAACAATTGCCATTTTTGCATACTTGGCAGTGAACCCACCCATTTGAAAGGCTACACTATAAAGAAGAATCAATGATTGGCGTAAGATCTCATAGAGCAGAAAGAATCTATGAGAAGATATGCCAACCGTCCGATTGAACTGTGATAGAAGACTGGGCCCAAGGAAATATTAAAGCTGAAACATTAGAAAATGAGGCACCAAAGACTTAGGGAAAAATAATACCACCGGGCGTTAGACTTAGGAAAATATTAAAGCACGTGGGTTTTTAAGAACTTAAGTGGTTTGAAAAAGGTAAGGTAGGAATATAACAAGGCTAGGGCAAACAAGGGTTTTTTGGATTTTTAAAGGCATACAAAGGGATTTTACCCTAGCACTTAGGGTTTTCTACAATTTTGACCAAACTTAAACCCTAAAGAAATGAAAATTATGTAGAGGGATTCAACACAAAAACCAAGAAGACACAAAAAAATTCAAAATTTTAGGGGGGGGGGGGACAGGAAAAATAGAGAATACTACCAATAGTGGCTCATACTCGGGGATGTGTATCTTCTGTAGATACAATGAGTAAGCTAGAATCTCCTGGAAGAGTAGACCAAACCAAAACTTGACCCAAAAACAACACAACTATATAGAGGAAAACCTAAACTACTACTCATGGAAAAGATACTTTAGGAGAAGTAAAACTTTAGGAATTGTCCATGAACATGCAATTCCAAAGTACCACCAATCAAATCCTTCAGGACATAAGAATCTATTCCCCATTTTCTTTCAATAAGATAAGGGCCCAACCAGATAGGATCAAACTTCCCATGCTTTCCTTTATCTTCCAATCTTACATTCCACATCAGAACAAAATCATCTACTTCAAAACTTCTCTGGGTAGCCCTTTTATCAAACAGATTCTTACACTGCCTCTGCAATATTTCATTTCTTTCATGTGTATCTCTCCTTACCTCATCTAGCTGGATCAACTCATCCATTCTTACCCTCATCTCATCATCTAAATCTTCATCATATGCCTGGATAAACTTATACATCTGCAATAGATTATTTTGAGGAAATCTAGCATTTATCCCATACAACAAATCAAAGGGAGCACAACCTATGGCCTTCTTTACAGTTACCCTGTCATCCAACAATGCTAACCATAACTTTGAGTCCCAAGCTTTCTTATTTTTATCCAATACTCTCTTGAGAATCTTAATTAGACTTTTGTTACTAGACTTAGCCTAGCCATTTCCTTGTGGATGATATGGGGAAGAGAATGAAATGTGTATCCCATACTGCTAACAAAAATAACTAAATTCTTGTGATCTAAAACACATTGCATTATCAACCACAATTACCTCTGGGCAACCAAATATGGTAAGAATATTTTGCATTACAAAATCTGTCACAACTTTGCTAGTAGCCTTTCTAGTAGGGATAGCTTCAACCCACTTGGTAAAATAGTCTATTGCCACCAGTATATAAGAATGTCCACTACTAGACTTGTTTGGAATCTCTCCAATAAAATCTATACCCCACTTCTGGAAAGGAGCCTGAACTGCAATAGGCCTGAGTGGCAAATTCCCATTAAATTTTAACTTACCAACAAATCTTTGACATGCATCACATTTTCTTACAAACTGATGTGTATCCTTAAAAATTGTAGGCCACCAAAATCCATACCTAAGAATCTTGTGAGTTGTGGTCTTTTCCATATAGTGCCCTCTACAAACACCTTGGTGCATTTCATCTAACAAGGCTTTGGATCTCTAATGGTCTAAGCATTTTAGTAATACTCCTTCATTGCTTCTCCACCACAATTTACCATGTATAATAGCATACCTTGCAGATTGCAACTTGACAGTTCTCCTTTTGTTTTCATCCATTTCAAGGGGAAGGACCAACTTCTACAAGAAACCAATAACATCCTTGTACTAGTCACAGTAATCCATATCACAAATATATGGCCTTTGTTCTTCTTCTAACATATTTACATGATTGGAAACTAAGTTGCTTTGTGCCATTAACTTTGCAAGACCTAAGCCTCTTATCAACTTTGTAACCTGAATGTCAATGTTAAATTCTTAGATCCTGTTGATCCATCTACATCTTTTCCCTAAAATGTCTTGTTGTACCAATATATCCTTAACTGCAGCACTAGGAACATAAGTAATCACCTTAGCTCCTACAAGGTAACATCTAAAAGCCTTGACTACTTTGACTAGAGCATAAGCCTACTTCTCAATAATGTCATATTTCAGTTCTACTACTTGTAGGGATTTGCTAAAAAATGATACGGGTTGTTCATATCCATCTAAATTCTTCTGCAATAAAACTGTTGCAACTGTATGACAAGAGGTAAAAGAAAAAATCTGCATGGGCTTACCATAATTAGGTGTTCTTAAAACTGGAGCATCTTTGATGGCTTTTTTGATACTTCTAAAAGATTCATTTGCTTCTTCATTCCATTCAACCTTTGCCTCTTTTTTCAACATTCTAGAGAAGGGGATACTGATTTCTACAAAATTTGTAACAAATCTCCTTAGAAAGTTGCCCTGCCCTAAGAAGGATTGTATTCCTTTAACATTTCTAGGTTGGGAAAGCCATCTATAGCCATAACCCTCTCAGGGTCAATCCTCACTCCATCCTTAGACACAATATGTCCCAAGAGTTTTCCTTCCACAACACCAAAAGAACACTTTTTTGGATTCAAAGAAACCCCATATTCCAAAGCCCTGATAAAAATCTTCTCAAGATGCTCAAAATGCTGACTCTCCTTATCTAAATATGCTATGAGATCATCCTGATATACTACCAAAAACTTGTTTATAAATTTTGCAAAGGCCACATCCATGGCTTTCTAAAAAGTAGCTCCAGCATTTGTCAAACCAAAGGGCATTCTAACATAAACATATGTTCCCCAGGGGGTAGTGAATGCAATCTTAAACTATTCTAACTCCTTGACCATGACCTGATTATATCTAGAGAAGCCATCCATCATGGACATTAGCTCTGATCCAGTAACCCTCTGCAACATATTTTCCATGTTAGGTAAACCATTATTATCCTTCAAAGAATTGACATTCAGATTTCTAAAATCAACACACAACCTAATGTCACCATTCTTTTTCCTTACTGGAACCAAGTTTGACACCCAAGTAGAATGTCTGACAGGCTTGATGATCCCAGTGTCTATCATCTTTTTGAGTTCATCCTGCATTTTTGGTGCCAAGGTAGGATTCACAGGTCTTAATTTTTGCCTAAGAGGTTTGGTACCTTCTTTCAGTGGTATCTCATGTTGGAATAGATCTTCTCTATAGGCTTTCAAATCATCATAAGACCATGCAAAAACATGTGTAAATTTTTTGAGAAGGTCAATCAGATTTTTTCTAGTTCTTGGGGACAAATACCTACCTATATAAACATTTTTGGATAATTGAATTGTTCCTAGATTTATTTCCTCCAAATCATTGATCTTATCAACAAATTTAGTAAAACAAGCCCTTTCTTTATTATCAAATGCCCTCTCAAGAGCAACCAATCCCCTTGGGACCCTATTTGACTTCAATTGCAAAACTTCTTTCCCAAGAACATTTTCTTTCCCATTTTTGATGTCAGCATAAGTGTTGAAATCCATCTCCTGACCACCAAAGTGAGACTCACACAGCAAGAATCTTAGTATATCTTGATCATCAGAAAATACTTGCCAATTTTCAACATTGTCTGGGATAGAAGGCCTAGACTTAAACTCAATTTTGGATATCCATGAAAAATTGATATCCTCTGGCCTCAGTGCTATGTTTTCCAATAAATCAACCATCCTATTTTGGCTTCTGTCCACCCAATCAATACCAAAAGCACTAAAACCTTCAATTTCATCCCAAACAGTATTTCTATATTGTTTTAGTCTTTGATTCTTTGATGCATACTTAGATCTAATATGAGAGATTACTAACTCAAAATCACCAATCACCCTAAGATGTTTAATCCCATGTCTTGATGCTAGTCTCAAACCACTTAGTAGAGCCTCATATTCAGCAACATTATTTGTGCAAGGAAACAAGAGAGTGAAAGAAAACTTAAAAGTTTTACCATTTGGGTATATCAATAGCACTCCTACTCCAACACCTTCCTTTGAACTTGCTCCATCAAAATATAAAGTCCATAAGACATTACCTTCTACCATGTTATCCTCATCATCAGCCAGAGGGATAGGCTTGACCTTTTCTTGTACCCCTTTCTCCTAAACTTGGAAAGAACCAATGCCAGTGTCCACAAAACAATTCATGTTATCATCTTCATTCTCCTCAATCATATGTGGAGTTCTAGTTTCCCTTGACACTTTCACACTTTCTCCTCCAATGTTAAAAGTATAAAAAGACAAGTCACACTGGATACTTCCTCCCATAGAAGCACTCCATCTCCTAGATAATAGCATCCCATACTATGGAGGGATATCAACCACTAGAACACTCATAGTTAGCTACTTGTCAGGAAATGCTACTAATTTATAAGGCAAAGCCTTAATGGTACTATTAATTGGCACCTCTCTTGAGTCCATAGCTTGGCATCTTCCATGAGGTGTATCAACTTTCAGTCCCAATGACTTCATGATCTCTGCAGGCATGATAGTATTTGATGCCCCAGAATCAATCATGCAATTCTTCAATAATTTGCCATTTATCATAAGAGACAAGAAGAAAGGATCAACTGTCCTTGATGCAGTATTTGCAACATTTTCATCCAAATATATCTAAGGAATCTTAGAGATGATTTCTTCATTTTTACTATCAGGTGTGTCATCTAAAGAAGCCACATGCTTATCACTTCTACTCATCCCTTGGACTTTTGTAGAAGAGGCACTATTTACCCAATCCAAAGCCTTCAAGTTATGCTCTTCTATCCTCATCATTTCCAAAAGTGGAACCTTGACAGTCATTTGTGAAAGAAATTTAGTCATATCAATGGGAACATACTTCTAGTCATCCATGTCCTCCTTAAAAATAGTGACATCTTTATCCTCTATTTGGACAACCAAGTCAGATTTATCTTTGTGTAGAGACTCATATCCCTTCTAGGGTATGGGAACAACTACTACTAATGTCCTTGCTTTAACCTTAGGTATTGCAATAGGCCCAATCTTCTTTTTTATTTTCACCTAACTAACAACATCAGCACCTTTCCCCTTTTCCTCAGGCTGTTGTGTACTCCTTTCTGATCTCTTGATAAACATGCTACCTGGCTTACCAATTGTATTTCCAACTATCCTATTTCTCAAATTGTAATTGCTCTTGGCTTGAGTGACCATGTCTACAGTGATTTAAGAAATTTCCTCATCAAAAGGTCACCTTAAGGAAACATGCTCCTCACATTTCACTGCACCACATCCAACATCATCAAATTCTTCCTGCTCTTCATCATAGAAAACTTGCTGATGGAAAACCTCACTTCTAGCTTGAGAGCCAACAACATCTTGATTCCAAATCTCATTCGTGGAGTCAACCTCATCCCATGCATATGAAGAAGTCATTGCACAACCATTCTTATCATAATGCTCATCTCATTCCTGGTTCTCAGATAGATTCAGGGAAATAACATAATATTATAGAATGTGAGGAGATTGACAAGCAGCACACCATGGGATATCATCACTCATATTAACTGAATTTCTCTGCAAAGGATCAGGAATCCTATCATCAGGCCTATCCCTCTTAGCTGGAAAAATGGGCTTTCCATCTTTCCACTGAGTATTGTATGGGTAATTTTGCATTTTTGGCTGCCTGCTAAAATTATTAGGAGTTGACCAGTCATTAGTTATAGCCCTATTGTTTCTTTTTTCATCAGGACTTAGAACCTCTAAAGCATTTAGATTCTATTTTAGATTATCCTCCTCTTTGGGTTTAAAGTTTGCAGACCTTCCCATCTCTTTCTTATTTTTTACTTGAGGCCTACAATCATCTCTTCTCCCCAATTTTCCTAGTATTTTTCTATTACTCTCTATGTTAATAGCCAACTTGTAAGCCTCCCTAAGATTTCTAGGGTTCTTATCCCTTAAAAGATACCCCATCTTTACATCAAAAGCATTTAAGTATGTCACAAGACACACCCTATCATCTAATCTGATAACTTGTAGGAGCCTATGCATAGCATTTTGGAATCTTATATTAAATTCAAGAACATCTTCATTTTTTTTTTTCTTTATGTTATTGAATTCATTCAAAATAAAACCCTCATTTGTTTTATCACCGTAATGTTCCTTGAAACAATTCTTAAATTCATTCCAACACCCTATACTAGCATGGGGCAATCCTCTAAACCAGTCCCTAGCATCTTCTATCAGAGATTGTACAAATAACTTCATTACAACATCATTAGGCTCAATATTATAATCATCTATTACATCAATAAAGTTCTTTAGATGTTCCTCACATGTGATGACATTTTTTCCAACAAATTTAGGGAGCTTCTTTCTAATTTCATCAGGAATTACATTAGGATAGCCAGGAATACCAAAAAAGATAAGTTGTTTGTACCTTTCATGAATAGGACCTCCCTAAGGTGGATCCACTCCTTGAGATGTAGATGTCCTTGTGTTTGAAACAACAAAATTTTTAGCAACACCCGGTGATGGGATGTCTTTTTTTTGAGTTGCAAGATTACCATGATTTCCACCTTGTCCCAAAGAAGAAACATCAACATTTGAAGGTCCTAAAGTATGCTTGAGAAACTCAATCTTCTTCCTCGTTTCTACAGCAGTAGCCTCCAATTTTTCTTTCTCAAGTTCTTTGGCCCATATTTCTTTCTCCTTTCTAGCCTTCTCAAGATCTGCATCTAATCTCAACTCTCCATCTAAAGGATCCTCATCATTAACAGGTTCATTGATTGTAACTCCAATAGCTCTTTGTTTGCCTTTATCTCTAGGTCTAGTTATCTCATACACCTTCTACACAACAAGTTGTTCCTATGTTCTTTCAGGCTCTGGGACATAATTAATTGCCACCAAATCTAATAACTACCTCTTTAACTGTTCAGCCCTTATCATGGCCTATCTTACTTTGTCCTCTTTATGTTTTTCTCTTTGCTATCTGATAGCAATCTGTTCTTGGATTTTTCTTTCCAACTCATAAACTTTTTCAAAAATTTCTTCTAATTCTGGGAGAGTAGTCCTAGATTCAACATCTCCCACTTGAAACTCATCCTCATACTAGTTCAACCCCAAATCAACAACCTCTTCATATTCTAAGACATTTTCTTCTTGACCAGGTTTCATTTGATTTTCTTGTCTTATATCCTCTTTATGTTTCCAAGTATGAGACATTTTTTTTTTCTTCCCTCCCTTGTCTAACTAGGTCTAAAAGTGCTTGGAAGACCTTCCAATTTGTCTTCAAGATGCTCCTTTCTCTGAGACCTAGTACCTCTGTAACTCATCTTATAAATAATCTATTAACTAGCACAGCTGCAGAGATGTTTGAGTCACCACCCAAGTATATTGGGAATCTTAAAACACTATTTGCTCACTAACAAGTATCCTAATGAGCTTAACAGGACAAGGAGAAAGAATAACCATGTGTTTCCAATGATGACCTATTGGTTATTAAAGAATTGTGTTGACATCTCCCCAGCAGAGTCACCATCTTGTTGGTGACTCAAATGGGAAAATCAATCTGGGCAATAAGATATGGAAAGTATGTACTATAACTAGAGATTCTCAATAGATTTGTCTTAGTAATGTTCTCCCTAGAAAAGTCACCATCTTGTTGGTGTTTCAAAATGACTTATGCTCTTAGGCTTCCAATATACCCTCAGACAGATTTTAGGAGTGGTTAGTTCCAAAATGTAAATGGATCTTAGGGTAATTGGACCAACTGTAGGGACAAGACTGCCCTCTTCACTTTTGGATCTACAAAACCAAGGTGAGTGCACCTAACCCAGTGAAAACTATACCTTACACACTAAAATCTAGGTTTATATAACAAATGATAGCAATAAAGTACTAAATGCCAACCTTACATTCATTGACTCTCCATTACTATGGGGTAACAAAACTACACAACCAAAAATTTAAAATTTAAAATGGTTCTTGATTTTAAGATTTGGATTTCAATAACTTCAATCAATGTATGTTAACAAGAGATTTATTCATTTAGGCCAGTGCCTCATCCATTGGGAAAGATTTGTTAGACACAAAAGATACACAGATTAGAGAATATCTGAGATTCATAGCCATAAATACATTTACCACAATCCTTACTGCTTACAAAGAATCCTTATGTAGAAAATAGTAAACTCACATCCCATCTAGAGAATTATTTAATCCAATCCTAGATCAGAACTCAAGAATGAAGATACATACATAAAATAATATGTAATGAACTAGAAAGCTCGAAGCCTACCTGACTTGACATAGAGGAGAGAGAAGAATCATATATTTGTATTAAGTATGATGAATCCTTTCCATGCATACAATTAGTCACAACAAATCATGCTTGCAAACTACATCTTAGACCTGTAACTTCTATCTCTCATTAACAAGCACCGAAGAAAAATTATTACAACCCTGATTGAGAATAGGGCTCACCAAGAAAGAGGTTCTAAACACCTAACTCCCAATGCCTTTGAATGGTCATGAAAAATCCTTTTATCTCAAGGATTGCAACAAGCCACTGATGATCATTCAAAGCAACAATTCAAAATCACCTAACTTAAACAAACAGTGAATGAAGACAAGACAGGCACCAAGTGCATGGCCAATGAGATTAAAAAAATCATCAATCTTTGCAACTGATCTAACCATGTACCAGCTCCAAGGATGAAAAAATCAACACAAAAGCCCCATTAATTCTAGCTGTAGTAGAGAAATGCGTGACCCACCTGTCAATTTTTCCTCAACAGAGGCTCCAAGGACACAATATCATGCTGGAACAACTACCAAGATCATCTTCATAAATTCTCACCCACAACCAAGCTAGAAATGACCAAAAATGGTCCTACGTTATGGCTCTTTTGGCATGCTATCTCCTAACCCTATAGAAAAAACCCTCGAATCATTTGAAAACTGATGGTAATGGCCACTTGATCTATCTTTAAAATATGACCATTGATCCATTTCCTCTTGGCACATCAGACAATTCACAAAAGATTAACACAACGGTTAGCTCATATCACATCTCTTATACAGAATCAGATGGTGGTCACTATACTATGATGCCTAAACAACATGCACTTCTCCAAGCAGTATATTGACAACCGCAAGATCTACTTGAGCTTTAAACATGCTTGGACACTGAAAAATTGGCCCCACTAACAATCTGCCAAGTCACAAATCCACGGACCAATGAAAAGCCTCCATCTTCACAACACCTAGCACTAGACCCACAAACACCATCCCTTGTCAGATTTGAAATCAATGGATGTCGCATGATCTCATGGGGTAGGAATATTCCATGAGATCATGTGCCAGCCATAGATCTAAAGATCTTCACTGTAGGCCCCACTAACAGGATCCACATCACTAAACCCATGGCCAATGAGCAATCACCATTTGTGCATACCTAGCAGTGGACCCGCCCATTTGAAAGGTTATGCTATAAAGAAGAATCAACAGCTGGTGTAAGATCTCATAGAGGAGAAAGACTCTATGAGAAGATACACCAACTGTCTGATTGAACTATGACAAAAGATTGGGCCCAGGGAAATATTAGACCCGAAACATTAGAAAATGAGGTTCCAAAGACTTAGGGAAAAATAATACCATCAGGCGTTAGACTTAGGAAAATATTAAAGCACATGGGTTTCTAAGAACTTAAGTGGGCCGAAAAAGGTAATGCAAGAATATAACAAGGCCAGGGAAAACTGGGGTTTTTTGGATTTTTAAAGGCATACAAAGGGATTTTACCCTAGCACTTAGGGTTTTCTACAATTTTGACCAAACTTGAACCCTAAAGAAATGAAAATTATGCAGAGGGATTCAACACAAAAACCAAGAAGACACAAAAAACTTCAAAATTTCGGGGGGGGGGGGGGGGGGGACAGGAAAAATAGAGAATACTACCAACAGGTCAGTGAAGAAAGTATATGTTATATGATGGATTACGAGCTTAGAGAAAGATATTTTGGGATATGTATGGTCTTCTATTAAGGTCACATATGTTTTGGTGTTTATGTCAGAAAGTTATAGTGATATGAAGGTATGCGAAGACAAAGGAACAATGAAATACGACATATGAATAGTTGTGATAATTAAGGGAATATTATACAGAATAGTAATGTGCTAAGTCAGATAAAGATTGTCTATTGCTGAAAATTTTGTAATACAAGATCATGGATTCAGTATTTATTATTTGCATGAATAATTATTATGTTTTGTATTATATTTGAGAGCCGATTGGATGACAAAATAGATATAAATAAAGAGTTTTTTGTGAAAGTGATAGATGGATAGCATGTTGGTGAAATGGTAAGCTCCCCTCGAGATTCATGTCATGGCTTAACCACCTCTTGTGTCTTCTATAAGTCTAGTGGTTGTATCAGGCATTAACATGTTGATCTCTTTGGTACAATGGAAACCACTACTTGTAACAAGTGGTATTAGAGCTTGGTCATAGGTTCAAATCCCCTCAAGTAGTGTTAAGGGGGAGATTATTGACAAAATGTTCAATGCTCCCCTTGTAATTTGTGACATGGCTTAACTGCCTCTTGTGTCTTCTATAAGTTTAGTTGTTGTATGCATTAACATATCAATCTTATGGTGCAACAACAACCACTACATGTAGCATAGGATATGTATGAGATATGGATCAAAATTTGGGATATCAGTAATGATTGATAGCAGATGCGAGATCAAATATTGATAGAGGTTATTAAGAGAAATGACTAGAACTATCAAAGCATAGCAGATGCTTGTATTGTTCACTCTTGAGAATACCTTTTTGTAAATGAATTATTTATTGTAAGATTTGTAAGCTCAGTATACCTTTAACAGGGTTTCTATTCTCTAACAAGGAAATGTACTATGTAATACTCAACTCCTAATAGGGCCAAATCTCCTAACAAGAATATTATATTTTAGTGCATAGTTGTGGGTACCATCCCCACTGGGGTTTTCCCTTGGCCAAGGTTTCCTCAAAAATAAATAATTGTTTTATGAGTTATGTATTATGTGTTTATGTTATTTTCATTTTAGAATTCATATGGTTTATTTGAAATTGGTTTAATTTTAATTTAAAGTGTTGTAATACTGATTCACTCCCCCTCTCAATACTACTCAATCCTAACAATTGGTATCAGATCTATTGGCCCTTGGAGAGAAATTCTAACGACTTAAGGGAGATTAGAATGGATTCATAAATTTTTCAAGAGAACTTTGAGGCAGCACTTAATGACCTAGACAAAGAAAAGGCTGAGAATGGAAAATTCAAATTCAAATTAAGAAGAGCAAAAGGTTTTATCAAGAAACTATAGGAGCAACTTGAACTTTCAAGAAATCATAGATAAGACCTTATGGAAATGATCAAAGAGGATTTAGACAATGATACATCAAACCAAGTAAAGAAGCTAGAACAAGAAAAAGAACAAATTAATATTCTGATGATTAAGGAGATTCAACATGAAAAGGATGCAAGATACAAAGTTGAAGAGACTCTCAAAGGAGAAAACATACATAGAGGAGAAATGCAAGTAGAACTTGATCACTATAAGGATAAATGCCTAGAGTTGGAGAAATACAATCAAATCATTAAAGGTGAACTCACTCAAGCCAAATTACACATTTAGAAGTTATATATGAGTAGTGATAAGATTGATGAACAAAGAGAGAGACATAAACCTAAAGGTGACATGACTGAGACTGGATACAATGAAGGATAATGTTCTAAGACTCAAGAAGAAAAGACTGAAGATAGATCCACTTTTTAAGATCCTAAAGAGATTCTAGAGGTAAAGTCCCTTTCAGACCCTTTACTAGTTATTGTTATAACTATTATTCATATGCAAATAAGAAAGCAAAATGTAGGAAGACTGATTAGTCAAGAAAAAGGAAAGATTACATTAAAGATGAGTCAGTAGCCAAGATCACATGCTACAAATTCTTGATAACCTTCAGCATACTGCAAGGTTTTGCAAACTGTAAGTTAATTAGGACAAAAGACCACCTACATATTTCAAATGCAACAACTTAGATCATATAGTGAATTTTTGCAAGTATAATGGAATGGACAACAGAAGAGGACCACCTCCTATGGTTATAAAGAAAAATATTGGTGATAGTGGTAAAAGTCTTAATGAATACATGGAAGAATTCAAGAATCATTTAAGGAAACCAGAAGATTAGGATGATGGTAAGGTATGGAAAGTAAAATATTTCAATAAGACATTTGTTCAGGGAGAGACACTAGATACTACTATGTCTTCTCTTGATGTCAACATTTCTTCATCGACCTAAAAGGTTGAGCATGGCCTTAGGGGGAGCATTGGGTGAAGACAATAGATTATATCCAGCCCTTGATTCTATGGAATGAGCTCATGTGAGCTTAGATATGGTGTATACAAACATCATGGCTCATTTATAGCTATGATCATGCCGCAACACTTGGAGACTCATATCCTATAAGTGCGTGATTTTTGTTTGATTGGACAGTATGTGAAGTTGAGCTAACTGTGATATATGCATTTAATCACCTAGCGATGGTCAAAAGACCTCAAGGCATATCATTTCTTCATTGTTTGATAAGAAGCAACCAAGGAGAGTAGAGTTAAGAAGCACATCAACCACCTAGCAGCCACATTGCATGATCGATTGAAGAAGTTTCAGAATCTAGCATATTCAAGGTATTTAGATCATTTACTCTATTAAGAAAATATGGATGAACCTATGATCTATGATGTTGTTGATAGGCCAAGGTATAAGTTTAAAAGATACCCTTTTAAAGTCTTGTGAGGATGATCCTGAAGGATCATTTTTACAAACCCCATATGGCATCCTTCACGTAGAGGATATTAGGGCTTACATCCATGATAAGTATGAGACTATAGGGGATGTGGAAATATATGGGGAGATAGATGAAATGATAGAATTAGATGGAAAAATGAAAGATGATTTAAAACACCTGAATGGTCGATCAATCATAAAGCTAACCCTCGTGAATGAATTTAGCGAGATTGAATGGTTTAAGATTATACTAAGTAGAGTGCATAATCAATTTATCTAGATAGGAGATAATCCTGTGAACATATGTAGCCATCTAATTCATGATATAACTAGACTGGAAAATATTGGAGCTATCCTTGTGGCAGAGAAAAATATTAAGAAGCAAGTAGAAATCCTAACACATTCAAAATGGGACAAGTGAGCGATGACTGTCAATGATATATTTCAACAAGATGTGAAACTGGTAGCAATGATGATAAGATACAAGCTATACTACAGTAGAAGATCTAATTTTGTATCAACAAGATTCATAATGATGGCTTATAGAATAGTAAAGGAAAACACCAAGTACAATCTATATGAGATCCTAGCACAAAAATTCTTGGAAAATGTAAAGATTTTTAAAAAGGACAAGTCAAAAGCATTCATATTTGGTTCACTTTTGGTACATGTGTACATTCACATTGAGCATAAATTTCACAAAATGCACCCTAGAACCTGGAAAGATAGCATACCTACTGGTATTCAGATATCAAAGAGCTACCAAAGATAGAATAGTACATGGGTAGATGGATAATTATTTTCTATGATCAAGATCCTACAAAGGAAAATGAAGGAAAGGTACGAGATTCTTGAAGAATTAGTAGAAAGATATAAGGATACAATTTGTTTCATGGTTGAAACTGATTGTGTATGCTTTGAAGTAGTTGAGCCTAGGAAGAAATGATTCTATCCTATGGGATATGAGATTATTTTTGAGGTTCTTGTAATGTAGATAGAGCATGTGCTAGCATAAAAAATTGACACATCTAAAGAGAGATGGGGAATGTATCAAGAAAATTCAGAAAAGGTTAAAGAGGAACAAGATAAAGGAACAATGAAGAGGAAGAAAGAAAAGATGGTTGATGAAATGGTAGCAAAGGCTGGAATCATAGAATAAGAACTCAAGGAAGAAAGGACTAAGATGATAGGAGGATCTTCTAGCATGAGGATTGAAGCCCATCCTCCTTCTGAAGCAGAAAAGATAGTAAGTCCCAATTCTGACATAATTGATTTATCAATCACCCCTAAAAAGATAGCACAAGAGATTGTACCTATAGACACTCTTAGGAGATATACAAGATCAATTAGACCTAACAGTCCTAATAAGTAAAAGGTTGAAGTAGGAGAAAAGATAAAATAGGATAAGGTAACTGAGAAGAAAGAAGAGAAAGAAGACCAGAAGAAAACACATAACCTATGGAAACGAGACATAAAAGATGGTAACTTGATGACTCTGAATAGGTACTATGAAAGGTATGATAATGAAAATCAATCAGTTATTGAAAACATAGGGATTGAGAATTTACTAGTTTACAAAAATAACTTATTGGAGATTGAAGGCAGTATTCCAAAATATTTGTATGTGAAGTTGGAAATCATAAAATAATTAGCACAATCAGAGGATGAAACAATAAGAAACAAAGCCATTGAAGATATGTTGCATGTAGTTTCTATATAGGAAAGGGAGAAAATAATTAAGGAACTCATCTCGGTTGATAGGTCTTGTTTTTTTCCTTCTCTTCTCTTCTCAGTTGATAGGTCTTGTACTGTCCTTTCAGTGTCCATACTTACTTCATCTTTGTTCTACATTCTTGTGCAATGTGTCCATGCTTGTTGTAAATGTGATGGTTTTTCTCCATGTAGGGTTTGTTAGGAGTCTTATTCATCTTAGATCTACACTCATATGCTTGATGTCCATACTTTTTACAAATATAATAGTGACCATTAAAATTAGGAGTGGTTTTAGGATTACCTTTTTCTTTACTCCTACAAAAATTTGACGTGTGGACCAGTTTACCATAGTGATATCATGATAGTTTCTTAGGTCTTTGACTCTTGTAGGTGTTCGCATATTAAGCTTTCTTAGATAATTCTCCTTGATTAGTATAGCCTAATCTAGTAGTGCTTCCAAGTCCTTTTTAATTGATAAAAAATTCATCAATTTTCTTGGAACTATCTTCAGTTTTCTTCATCATTTCATTATGTTGCTGCTGCATCTTCACTTCATGTTTCAGTCTCTCATTCTCTTCTTTGAGTATACCAATATCTTTAAGTTTCCTTGTAAGCTCACTATTTACTTGGTTTATTTCCTAACTCATATCAACCATTTGATTAGACATTTCAAAGTGATGCTCAGTGAGTCTTAGTATCTCAGATTCTTTTTCTTGTAGTTTCTATTGGCAATTTGGCTGAGTTGATTGCATAGATGTTGTCATTATGGAGACATATGTTCCACATGAAGATCGTACAAGTCAGAGAGCAAGTATGACAAAGCGCATTGCATATTTGTCTAAGTATGAGACAGTATTTTTACCAATGTACCTAGACATAATTTTTCTTTGTGACATTGAATGGAGTGAGTTCAATGCTTGAGCACTTGAACATAGAATCTATGGTGCATAATGATGACCCATCTCAGAGCACAAGTTATTACAGCATGTACGAAAGAAGTTATGATAGTTTTACCGAAGACAATGTGAAGCCGACAGGACAGTATATGAAGGCAGAATTGGTAAAGAGTTAAGGGATTATTTTGTTTATCAAAATAATGTCTTAACAATATAAAGGGATGACATCTTAGATGTTTAATCTTGGTTAAAGCTATTGGTATATACGTAAATGTATTTGTAATTGTAAAGTAGAGAAACATTTGTAATTGAAAAAGTAGCAAACAATTGTAATAATATGATGCAAAGTATATGAAGCATATGTAATAGCAATAGTGAAAGATCAGAGAAGAGATATTGATGCAAGCAGTATAAGGTTATGTACCTTGACCTATTTTGTAATTAGTGTATATTGTACATTACTTGTTTGGGTAGTGGGCTCAGCTGGTAATCATATTTTGTACTACCAACTCCTAACAGGGTTAAGGCTTCTAACAAGGCCTATAGTCCCTTAATCAGGACTAATACACTATATGCTTGTAATAGACTCCTAACAGGGTCAACATCCTTAACAAGATACTTTTGATTAGTGGATATTTGTGGGTACCATCCCCACCATGGTTTTCCCTTGGCCAAGGTTTCCTCAAGAACAAATCATGTGTTATGAGTTCTTTAGTTTTATTTCTATGCATGTTGTTTAGCTTCTTATGTTATGCATGTACAAAGATAATCTATTATATCCATAATTGTGAAAAAGATAAATTTTATAGAATACTAATTCACCCCCCCTCTTAGTATTCCCTATTTCTAACAATTGGTATCAGTGCTTAGTTACTCGAAAAAGAATCATTCAAGGAAAGCCTAGCGGCTTGAGTAAGATCTCTATGGATATGGATCAACTACAAAAGAATCTTGAAGAAGCTCTTGAATAGATTGATATGCTTACTAATAAAAGAGACACTCTGAAAGGAAAATATGATGATACAAAGAACCTCATTGAGAAATTTAAAAACAAATTAGAAGATCTAAGATCTGAAAAGAACTCCAAAGTTCTTATTGGATAATGTGATGACAATTTGGAAAAAGAAAATGAGATCCTTAAGCATGAATTGAAGATAGAGAATTTGAAGCTTAGCTTGAAAGATGGAAATGGCAAGAATGAAGCAAATCTGAAATCTGAGAATGAAAGTCTAAAAACTAAAAATGAAGGACTGAAATCTAAACTTGGAAATGTAACATCTGAACTTGAGAAAGTCAATTTGCACTATGCTAAACTTGAGATATACAACAAGATTGTGAAAGGTGAATTGACTCAATCCAAGCAACAAATTGAAAGGCTTTATTCAACTAGTGAGAAGATTGATAGACAAGCATCTTTTTAGAAACCATTCTATGATAAGACTGGTCTTGGATTCAACACTCTTAAAGCAAATGATTAAAGCAAGGAACCAGATCTAAAAGTATCTGAAAGCTTAGATGAAAAGAAGTCTGATGAGATCAACAAATCTGAAGATACACCTAAAGAAGAAGAATCATCAAAGCAAGATGAATCATCCAAAGGTATGCAAAGAGAATTCAAAGGTAGATGTTTAGCTTTTAATACTATTGGTCATATGAAGAAATATTGCACAGGTAAGTAATTTAAACCTCTTAATGGTTATTGTTATAACTGTCATGGATTTGGACATAGAGATATTGAATGTAGGAAACCTAAATATATTGACAATAATAATAATAGTATAATGTTTAGGAATACTAAAAATGTAGATAAGAAACCTACTGAAGATATGAACAGAAGAAATGGAGTAATATGTTATAGATGCAACAAGGTTGGACACATTGCTAGAAATTGTAGATCATAGATTAATCCACCTAGACCAAGATATGGAAGCAATGGAATTGTTTGTCAGATATGCAACAAGATTGGACATATAGCAAGGTTTTGCATAATGAACAATGGAGTTTTTCATCCTAACCCTAACCCTAGAAATCATGAAAGAAGAAATGAAGATGCAGGTAACAGACAAAAAGGTTGTTGTAGCAATACAAATGAAGTGAAGTTTGTTAAAAGCACAGATCAAGGAGACATATTCAACATTGAAGGCAATCATAAAGGTGAAGTATCAAGTGGTAAGAATGAATCCTTACCTGACCTATCTCAAAGAACTTAATTTATGAAAATTATAGTAGATTAGGAACTTAGATTAGTGTAGAAGTAGATTTATGATGAATTAAGTCTTGTGTAGTTAATGGAAGGTAGTTTATGATATTATAATGCTATGGTTAAGAGCGCAAAGAAAAATATTATGTCTTGCGAGATCGTAAGAAGTTTTAAGTTTTGCAGGATAGCAGAAATAACTTTTTGGAAAGAAGTGGCAAAAGAATTGAATGCGATGTCCGAACTAAGTGAGATTGAAGTAATAAAAGGTTATGATCAGTGTTATTTGATCATCAAAGTGAACAAAAATGTGAAAGAGATCAAAGAGCAGTGATTGGAAGCTTTTTGTAACGATTTAATGAAGGATTTGAGCGTCGAATCTATGCAAGCCTGAAAATCATGAAATCGAAGTATTTTACTTGATAGATTTGTGAATCGATAAAAGGAATTTGAGGTAATCATGGATGTATCTTTAATTCACAATATCAGAGATAAAAATAGACCTAGAATGAAGAGGGAACTAGTTGAACCTCTAGAAGAAGACCCTAAGTTAGCTTTATCATTCGTACTAGATGGAGTTTTGCATTTAGAGAATGTAAGAAGTTATCTAGGATGCAAGTTAGAAACCATCAGTGATAGTGATTTTACAAGTGAGTATGAGAAGATTTACAACCAAGACATGTCATTGAAACAAGGATATGATCATTTGAAAGACAATGAGATTGTTAAGTATGCATTGCAGTATGATTTTGATAATGAAGAATGCAATAAGATAATCCTTAGCAGAATTCATAATGGGAATTTTTGGCTAGAAGATAGAGTAATAGACATTACAACTGATTTGATTCATGAAGTCACTGGACTGTCTAAATCTGGAGCTATTCCTTTAAATGAGAAGAACATGAGAAAGATAGTCATTGATAACACTAATTCATCCTATAATGGTAGAGGAATTGTAATTAGTAAGATCCAACAACCTAATGTTAGATACCTATGCAAGATCCTAACAACCAAGTTTTGTGCAAATTCAAGAGAGGATGACATGGCAGCTGGAATGGTACACATAGCTTATTTGATGTGTGTTGACAAATTCCCATTTGATGTGTGTGAAATTCTAAGAATAAAATTGTTTGAGAACTTGGAGAAGATTAAGAAGACAAAGTATGCACAATTTAGATTTTCATCTTTGATCACTTACATATTTTTTCATCTTTGGAGGAGATTTCCTTACACCATAGGAAATGATTGGAATGATGGAAAAAATACAATGGAAAGGATTAATGTAGTATATTGAAAGCATGTTATTGACAGTGTTAATGAGAGTGTAGTACTTGTTATTAAGACATTTCAAAATATTGTGTCTAGAAGATCAAGGATTCCACGGTCTCTTGTGGAGAAATACACGAATGAAATATGTTTTATGGTTGACACTGACTTTATATACATTGAAGCAGTTGAACCTATAATTGAGTTCATAGACCCTCTTGGCTATGAAATATCTGAAATAGCAATAGAAGAATATGTGAATAGGCTACTTAAGTGCAAGGTTGACACCCACAGTAATAGATTTGGAACTTTTGAAGAAAATTTCAACTCCGCAAAGGCTATATTTGAGGAGAAACAGTCTAAGAAAAGATTTGACATCACTATTAAGAAAATATTGAAGGATACAGAATTGACAGAGAGAGAATTCTTAGTGGCAAAGTAGACAGTAGTAGAAATCAGAGATATTTGGACAAAAAGAGATTTTATCTATACCTCCCTTATCTAGTGCAGCATTAGTCAAGGTGAAAGTAGAGGAACCTGAGAAGGAACAAGTAGCAAGCAAGCCTACTAGATCTACTTCCTCCACACCGAGCAAGAGAGTGAAAGAAATTGCTACTAGACCTGGTAAGAGGCAGAAAACTTTGGTACCACCAATAACTAGGAAAATTGTAGAAATTAAAGATGATGACACTTCTATGAAGAAGAAAGCATGGAAACCTAGAGTTGAGAGAGTGAATGAAGAAATTATAAAAGATGGAGACTTCACTAAAATGAATAAATACTACAACATTTATGACTATTTTGATAAATTGAATCTTGAAAATGCAGTGGTCAAGCATTTGATTCTGGCTAATAAGATTTTTGACTCTATTTAGGGAAAGATACCTGATGACTTATTGAAGAAACTTGCTAACAGGAAGATGAGAGAACAAGAAGAAGACAAATCTATCAGAGAGAATCTTGTGAAGAAACTATGTGATGTAAGAGATGATGAACATCTTAAACAAATTCTGAAGCCCCTTAGCACCCATTTAAGGACAAAAATGAGAACCATTCAAATTATGGCAGGATGATATGAACAAGTGAATGCAGAGACTGAACAAGCAATAATCAAAGTTATGGCAGAAATTGTTGGAGAGACATCAGTTGTAGCAGAGAAAGCAAAAGAATCAAAACAAGAGGATATTCCCACTCCACCGGCTATTAACATTGAAGAAGAATCTATGAATGTTGAAGTTACAAGGATCACCTTGGATACTGATGATAATGTATTCAAGAATCTAGAGAACATTGTTGACAATTCAGCTCTTCATGAACCAGATAGAATTGTAGAAGCAGAGCAGACCCAATTTACTGTTGAAGAACCCAAAGTATCAGAAGTATAAGCATCTGTAACCTCTAAAGAAGAAATCAATCTTACTCCTGAGACTGGAAAGAAGAAGCAAACTGGATCTTTGTTTGAGGATTTGGGAAAAGAAGTGGTTGATGATGATCAAATGGAATTAATCACATCTTTGAACAAAATCATTGGGAAGAATAAGAAAGTTAAAATTCTAGAAGGATGTCTGAAGGACCTAACTGAAAAGCTACAAAGTATTGTGACCACACAGATTGTAGAAGCAAACCCTATGGACAAGGAAAAGAAAGTGATGAGCACTTTTGATGATGAGTTCACTAACCTAGCTGATATTGCAAAAGTGAAAGCACATGCAGACTATGAGGCTAGAATGTTATTGAACATCAGTCAGTACATCATCAATGATATCAATAGTCTTGATATCTATATCAAAGATTTGAGGAAACATTTGGAGACAAGAAAAGCTTTGTACATACAGTGTACAAAATTAGAGACTTTGACAGCTGAGGAAGATCAGAAGATAAAATTGAAGGAAGCTAAGATTCTGAATGAAACAAACCTTCTATCTAACCCTAATGTGAATGTCAATAATGTTGAAAAGAAAGTTAGGAAACTTTTTGATGAAATCAGAATTTTACAAGATAAGAAAGACAGGAAGTTGATGAGATATACTCTTTTGAGAGAGCATGTTTCTATGAAGTTAAGTGTTATTAAAGAATATTTGGAAGATTGTCTTACAGCTAAGACATCTTTTCATAAATTCAACTTTGAAAACCTCCAAGCTTGTCAAATAGCATCTTATGGACTAAGTGCACTACTCAATGTGGCTAATTCCATTAAGAAGTCATGGGAAAAGGAGATAGAAGACATGAAGATAGATTTTGCAGATTGTGTTGCAAGCCTACCGACTTTGGAATAAATACATTAAGGTATAACTTTTTTTGATACAATTTTGTAGCCCTCCCTACTGTTATTTTGTCATTGTTGTCAAAGGGGGAGAGATATTTAGCAAAAAATTGATAGTATATGATAAGAGTTGATACTCTTAGGGGGAGTATTGTATTATAGATAATATTTTTGAGGAGTTATAAGGATAGTATATATATGTTATACTATGGCCACAATTTTGTCAATTTTGAGATTTTGGAGTTGCACACTTAGCCAATTTTCTCATATGTTGCCACCAATGACAAAGGGGGAGATTGTTGGAAATTTGGTTGATTTGATTGCATAGATGTTGTCATTATGGAAACATATGATCCACATGAAGATCACACAAGTCAAAGAGTAACTATGACAAAGTGCATTGCATATTTGTCTAAGTATGAGATAGTATTTTTACCAGTGTACCCAAACATAGATTTTGTTTGCAACATTGACTAGAGTGAGTATAGTGCTTGCACACTTGAACATAGACTCTATGGTGACTAATGATGACCTATCTCAGAGCCCAAGTCAGTATGGCATGTACAGAATAAGTTATGATAGTTTTACCGAAGATAGTGTGAAGCCGACAGGACAGTATATGAAGGCAGAATTGGTAAAGAGTTAAGGGATTATTTTTTTTATCAAAATAATGTCTTAACAATATAAAGGGATGATATCTTAGATGTTTACTCTTGGTTAAAGGTATTGGTATATATGTAAATGTATTTGTAATTGTGAAGTAGAGAAACATTTGTAATTGAAAAAGTAGCAAGCAATTGTAATAATATGATGCGAAGTATATGAAGCATATGTAATAGCGATAGTGAAAGATCAGCGAAGAGATATTGATGCAAGCAGTATAAGGTTATGTACCTTGACCTATTTTGTAATCAGTGTATGTTTTACATTACTTCTTTGGGTAGTGGGCTCAGCTAGTAATCATATTTTGTACTACTAACTCCTAACAGGGTTGAGGCTTCTAACAAGGCCTATAGTCCCTTAATCAGGACTGATACACTATATGCTTGTAATAGACTCCTAACAGGATCAACATCCTTAACAAGATACTTTTGATTAGTGGATCTTTGTGGGTACCATCCCCACCGGGGTTTTCCCTTGGCTAGGGTTTCCTCGAGAACAAATCATGTGTTATGAGTTCTTTAGTTTTATTGCTATGCATGTTGTTTAGCTTCTAATGTTATGCATGTATAAAGATAATCTATTATATCCATAATTATGAAAAAGATCAAGTTTGTAGAATACTAATTCACCCCCCACTCTCAATATTCCCTCTTTCTAACAGTTTCTCAGTCATTTATCTCCTATTTTCAACAGCCAAATTTCTCTCAACTTCTGCTTGCCTAACATTGTTAATGACATCAATCATTCTTACCATTTGTGTCTCTTGACCAATCTGTAGAGCTTTAACTTGTTTAGTCAGATGATAATTTTTCTCAGATAAATCATAAATTTTACTTTTAGATATGTGAGATATACTTCCCGAACTGGATCTGATATTCTCAATAGGTCATCAATTTCTTCTTCATGATAATCAATCTCACATTGTCGAATATCCATATCTTTTCTCTGAACCAGTAACTTCTTCAATTCATCACTTTCTTGCTTGTATTATTCAATGAAGATTTGCATTTGAATCTTTTGATTTTCAATTATCTTGTGCAACTTGTATCTTTCCATCCTAAGATCTTTCCTCTTTAGTGATTAAATTTCCAAATAAGAGATCTAGCTCTGATACCAATTGTTGGGATAGGAAAGATAAAGTAATGAGAGGGGAGGGGTGAATCAATACCCTCAAAAAATTTTCTTGAATAAATAATTTGCAATAGTAGTGTCTATCTAACTAACTGATTCCATTGTTTGTAACATACATTCAAAAAATGTTGCAAATGTAAAGTGCATGAAAATAAACAATAAATTAATCATGAAATGTAACACTTGACACAAGTAATTTTTTTTATGCAGAAACCCTTTTTAGAAGGTGAAAACTATGGTGGGGATGACATCCACAAATTCTTCACTATTACATTAAATAAAGTATACTGGTTAAGGCTACAAGTGTGATCACTTCTGGCGATCTTACCCTATTAGGAGTAACATGATATTGATTAGATCTATCTTGTGAAAGGATTTTAGAAACACCAAATAAGTTTGAACTCAGTTAAGAGATTTACAATCAGACTATTAATTCTACCCTGTTAGGAGATTTACAACTCTGCTATAATAATTAGAAGATAACATAAAATATCTGTAAATTCCAACTACGACTTGTCTGAATCAGATCTATGATATACTGAATAAATATCACCTTGGTGTGTAGTAAACTAGTCTCTATTCTACTCGGTAGCCTTGAATGTTTCTAAATAAACTGAATATTGTTTATGATAACTGCTCTGTCATGTAAACCTTGTCTGAATTCTGATGTCCTGATAGGTGGCTACTACTTCATGATCTCCTTGTCATGTATATTTGATCTATATCAAAATGACATTAATTAAAATTATATAGAAAACTTCTATGACTTTTATGACCTAATTAAGTTTACAACATCTTAGAAAACCTAAGATCTATGGTGTACAAAATTAACCTAGATCTAACTATTACATAGGAATAATCACAATATTTAATGATTACATCCATAATAAATAAGCCTCGATCTTGGTAAAACATTTTATGAATTTATGTAAACCATTTGCATAGATAATTGTATCATATTAGTTTCTAGATTTGATTGTGTAGAATTTTTTAACCATCAATTTGAATGTGCCTTTACTGATTACTATGGCATTCCTGAATAACTCGGTAAACACTTCATTCTTGGTTTGGTGAATAACCCTAATGCTCAGTGTGTAGAATGCTCAGTGTTCATTTACTTGGTGCTCGGTATACTCTGATGCTTAGTAAACATACTCGATACTCATTTAAGCCTATATACATTTAGCTTTCGGTTCGGCCTTGTGACTGCTTGGTATGAAGGCTTTGTAGGTTTAACCAACTAGCTTCTAAAGCTTCTTATTTCATCCTTTATTGACTGATCAACTTAGATTAGAGACTGACCTAATTAATACTAATGACAACATCTAATGCTCAAATAGAGATAACACCACCTAGTAGGATTCTATCGAAGCCCTCATTATTTGAGTGAGAAATAAATAAAAAATCTTTATCCAAGCCTTAGAGGGAATGAGAACACATCAAATACATAAAAAAGAGAGATAAATAGTTAAAGAGAAAGTTAGAAAGAGAAAAAGGATAGAAATACAAAGAGAGAGAGAGAGAGAGAGAGTTATATATTTTTCTATTTCTCTATCCTCTCTCTATTTCTCTACATCTCTCTCTTGCTCTATATTTACTTCCATATAGCTATTTCCCTCTCTATCTCTATCTTCATATCTATCCCTCACATATTCCCATACATAGACAAAGACTCCCTACTTCTCCCTCACTATCTCTATATCTATTTCTCAGTACTTATTCTTTCCTTCCCATTTATAACTCTATTTCTTTATCTCTCCCCCTTTTTTCCACTAGTACATTTGACCTTATTTTTCTACCAAAATTTTTGACCATCAATTAAAAAGGTTTAGGTTGGTCAGATTATAGAAGGAAAACTTTTTTTTTTTTAATCCATGCCTATGTTGGTCAAAATTTTGACCAATACCATGTAGGTCGAAATATCGATGAACACTGCTATAACTTTAAAAAAAAAGATTTCATTTCTCATTTCATTTTTACGGGCAAATTAGATCAAGGGTTGTAGCACGTGAAGGATTTCCATCTTCAAAGAAGGTTTGGTTGTTGACTACATTTGTTAAACTTCACAGCGTCGGTCTTATATGCCATTTTTTATTTCAAGCTCAGTGTTTCAATATTTTTAATTAAGAAAATTACTTTACAAGTAATCTTAGAGTTGTTTATCATTTAGGTTTATTTCTATTTACATAGCCTACCGTGGAATGAACATGTAGCCACCTGTCTTAGCAAACTCAGCCATGTAATGAATAAATATTTTTATGGTTGCAGCAGATTCAATTGTGCATTCTCGGGTTCTATTAGATTTCTTTTAATTAAACTTTGCAGTTAGTTGTTATTTGAAATTGGTGTTGAGAAACCCATCTCTTTGTCAGACCGACTCAGAGACTCTATAGTCGGCAATGACATTTTTTCTTGACTTGCATTCTTCCTGTTGGGACTCAATGTCACTGGACGAGAAGTAGGGAAAGACCATGTATTTTAATTGTTCCAATACTCAAACTATGGAAGTAGTACACTGCTTCAAGAGTTGATGCCCTAGATAAAACTTCCATGTACTTGGTCCGGAAAAAAAATTATATATGTTTGTGGCAGTGAATAATAGGAGATTTGAAATTAAATCATAGAATATATTTAAGGATGTTGGTACATTGAAGATTTCTTGGTAACTTTATTCACTATGAATACCCAATGTTCATCGATTCCAAATTGTCCATTTTATATAATCCTTTCAAGCAAGTGGAAGGAACATTTGATGTAAATTTGTTTTTGAATCAATAAAACATAACATTGTCCTACAAACAGTCAAGTTTCTTGTTCTTGTACAAACCTAGATGACTCATATTAATGGTGAAATTTATGGGACTATGAAGATCCTTGAATCCACTTTCGTTTGCAACCAATTCAGAGGTCTAAGGTGTCTGGGGTCGGAAGTTAGAGCATTTTTTTCTTAAAACTGGCTTGAAACCCTCATTACCTACGGTTACTTCATTCAAGGTTGATTTCCTCTCATGTCCACCATTAGAAAATTCTAATTCTTGGTGGAATGAGGGGCTTGCATGTATATTTAGTGGTTTTGAAGTCAATTTTTAGGGAAGAGTGTGTCCATCCATATTTCCATTGAATTAAGGTTGACATCTCCATGTGGTAACCTAGTTTCAGAATGAAGAACTAATGACATTTAGGTGTTGGGGTTGAATCAGGGTATGAATTTGAGTTTAGAGTGTATTGAGACCATGTTAATAACATTCCAAGAATTAGTTTCATTCCCCTATTGATCCTTAGGGTAATTCCTTTAGAAAAGTGACCTAATTACACAATTAGGCCTAGTTGACATTGTTAAGGATAGTCCTGTTTGTTGAGTCTCTTGAATTCCTTTCTTAGAAGGCTAGAATTACTCCCAAATGGGTATCTAAAACTACATTCTATCCTCAAGGGTCAATGTTGAGTTTGGTATAAATACCCTAAAATTGTATTTGTAGGGCTACAAGGGAATTGAGGCCTAAAGAAGGAAGTATTGTCTGCAGAATGCTCCGAGGACTCTTAATAGTTTGGACATGTTTGATAGGTAATGAAACACTCTTGACAAGTTGATTCAACCCCCCATAAGACAAACTTGTCATCCTTCATTATTGGACCAGGATTGGTACCTATCCTAGTAAGTCATTATGAGACAGTGCATCATCCATCCTAGAGTAATTGTTGAATCTTGTACTCAGGGTTGGGAATGGTAGTTAGGACATGTTATTAAGTGGAATTTGAAGGTGTGGGGTTTAGGTTCCAGTAGGTTGTTGTCCTAGAGACATTTGAGAAGGTTTTGAAAGGACAAATTTCCCTAATCTCTCACACTTACCCTAGTCCTTGCATCAATAAGTTCCATCATCATATTAAATGAGACACAAAGAAAAAAGTATCATAGAATTTTTTTTTGAAGTATCCTAATTGAACATAAGAATCTACTTGTGAATAGGTTACAAAATAGAACCATTTAAGAATCTACTTGTTAAAATTAACCCCTAGGCCTTCTTTGAGGGGTTAAGAACCATGTCTTTTAGAATCATTACCTCCTTAAACTTAGTGGTTATGTCCAAAATAACATGCATAGGGGAAAAGTGACCCCTATTGGAGGTTAAAGTTAGGAACTACTCTAGCAATAGTAAAAATGATGTTACTATTATACACTGAATTTGCACCTCTGATCTCAAGCTCTCGTAGTCTTGATAATCCAGTATAACATGGGAATCATCTCAAGGTTGTGGGACCTTTGCTAACTGAGATGAAACCTCTAGATTCTAGGCTAGTTCCTCTTGGATAATCACCTTGATTTTCTTTTAAACAAGAAAGTAAATCTTTTGAGGGAAAGGGATAGAAGGAATGCTTGAAAGGGAAAAAATAAGAAGTAAATCTACCTACTAGGTGATGCACCAAAACTAGGGTTTGGATCTCAGTATAGAGGGATGAAATCAATGAGAGGCTAAGGTCTAGGAGATCACAGCTTACTGAATAGGCTTGCATAATTATTTCATAAGAGGGCCTAAAAATTAGACACAACCTATGACCTGCAAGCAGACATTCTCTTCAGCAAAAGGACACAAGAATGAGACAGAATGACAGGGGCTAAAGAATATCCACAAACTCACTCAAAATCAGATCAAACATAGTAGTGCACATATAAGCTGAAAGTAAAGGGGATCAGGAACCCTAAGTATCACTGAAAGCATTCATAAACTTCAATCCAATAAGAGATAAGCCAAACAAGGAAGCATAGGGACATAAAAAATGTCACAGAATACTTTGCAACATTTGTATTATCAATGAGAACTTACAGGATGTGAAAAACCAGAGAGAAAAAATGCTACAAATAGTTCTCCAAAAAAATACTTTCTCTTTTTACAAAATGTGAATTCTGAGCTCTGCCAGCTCCAAAAAAAACAATATATACAAACTCAACTGCACGCAGGCAGGAGTCAAAAGTTAACCAGGGTACACATTTTCCAATATAAATAACCAACCCTAGCAGTCAAAATCTGATCATAAATAAATTCTGCAACAACATGGCCAATCAAATATCTAGTTTGCATGCCCAACTCTACACTACAATCAACCTGCAGACAAAAGACCTTGATCCATCATTCTTTTTTGCACAAAGTCACACCATGAATGCACACTGGTACCTTGCTAGGACAAGAAATGACCCGCAAAAGCCACCCAGACCTCCTCGTCATCTTTCCTTAATTACGCATGTCCTAGCGACATAAATTCTTTGAGCTACCGCATTGCTGCAAACATCTCGCTAGAAGAAAACCCCATGAAAAATAGTCACACTGGCCTTGAAATAGTACTAGTCGCATGATCACATGAACTCAAAAAGCCTCATGTGATCATGTGATAAGCCTCTTACAACCTTTCTCTGCTTCACACACATCAACCGGATCCAACACTGGTGAAAACCCCTGTAGAAGACTTCAAATTTGGGCCCCAACAGTTACCAGTTCTTCATTTAAAACTCATTTGTTGATCATATTTTTCCTGGCAAATTGGGTGATCTAGATCATCCCCAAGATAGTCGCAAGCCCCTATTAAAGGTCAAAGTCCACATCGCCAGTTAAGAGCCAATTGGAAGTGAGCATACTGACATGTCAGCATCCATGGAACCATCTCGAGCCTTACTGCAAACTTAACATTAAGTTAACCCCGGGTTCACTTTACCTCTTAGTTGCCAAGTTTCTTAACTCTTTCCTTAACCCCAGCCACATCCAGCGATCACGCAAAAACTCTTAACTGTGCAATCGCACACTGCTTACCAACCCAGGGCCCACTCTGCTTGAAAATAATGTTGGTCACATGATCACATGAGCCCGAAAGGCTTCATGCGATCACGTGACAAACCTTTGAAAACCTGCCTCCGCTTGCCACATAGCCACTTGGGACCCACAAGACATCATACCTATCAAACCCTGCCACGCGGCCCAACAGGTGCTGACCACATCGGATGGACCCATAGCAACACTGGCCGAAAGCATCAGGAGGATCTAACGGCAGTCACATGATCACATGGGATTGAAAGATCCCATGCGAACATGCGACCACCGTAGATATTGAATCTACATGGGCCCATGTTACACCTCCGGCCCACTGCAGACTGGACACGTCACCACCCGCCAGCCACTGCTGACCGCTAGAGGCTTGTCGCATGGTCGCATGCAGTTGGGAAGCCGCATGTGATCATGCGACCAGCCTGAAACTGTTACACTGGCCTCCTACAAATTTAACCTGGGTTCACCCTAGGTTTATTTTCCCTTTAGTCGCCAAGTCATGTAACCTTTTCCTTAACCCTCGCCACATCCAGCGACCACATGAAAAGCATTGATCTTTGCTTTATCTGACGGTAGTCACTGAGTCTCATAATACTTTTGGCATATTCCTTTCCATCAGGAGATTACTCGACTAAAGGAAGTCTCATAATTGCCAGATAGAAAGGATATTCCTCTTTTCATTGTAAGATTCAGCGACTGAACTTAGAACTGGGCCCTCCACCAAACTGTAACCCAGACACATCACCACCCAGTGAGCCAATGGGAAATGGACATGCCACCAGCCAAGGTCCCACCATAGAGGCTAATGAAGTCCTCGCTGACCGTTAGAGGTTTGTCGCATGGTCGCATGCAGTTAGGAAGCCACATGCAATCATGTGACCAGCCTAAAACTGTTACGCCGACCGCTACCTTGCTTAAGAAATCCGGAGCCACCAAAACTACCGATGGTTTGTCGCATGGTCGCATGGGATTAGAAGAGCCCATGTGATCATGTGACCAACCGTAAGATGTTAGCCACTGAACTGCAAACTATTTGACTTTGACCTTAACTTGACCGTCACCTTGAGCTCACCATGGATCCTTGTTGATACCGCATCAACGGTTGTCCTATAATCTCATGGGAGAGGAAGATCCCATGCAATCATGCAACAGTCATCAGATCTCCACTGCACTAGCACAGATTTGAGGAACTGGGACCCGCCTGTCAGAGTTGTGCACTTAGGGTCAAAAACACAGAACGTGTCAAAAACATAGAGGGTTTTTGAAAGAAGGTGAAAAACACACTGAGCTTTCAAAGTGGGGGTCAAAAACACACTGAGCTTTCGGACCAAAAGGCAGAAACATCCTGAGCCTTCAAAGAGGAGGTCAAAAACACACTGGGTTTTTGGGCCAAAGGCAAAAAACACACTAGACTCTCGACACTAAAAGGCAGAAAACATAGAGGGTTTTGACACTTGAGCATTTCTTTGGAAATTAGGACCGTGGCCAAAATTGAATGACAAGGAATTTTTGGGTAACATTTTGGTGACCTCTGTAGGATGTCAACCTGCTAGACATTGGACCAGTTGCCTTGACACAATCCATTGGGCATAGGAGTCACCACAAGAACACAAAACTTTGACAAAGAGAAAATTGAACCAGCAAGACAAACCTGTGCACATGCACTTCTTGGGAAATAGGAACTAACCTAGAAAGCAAGGAAAGAAAGCAAGAAACATATTTACAAGAATTTACAAGAAGGACCTATAGAGAGGGATTAACCTCAAAGCAAGGCTTCAAGTGGAAACCATTCACTGAGATTGGTAGGACATCTCCTTCAAGGCTTGAAAGCTGAAAAGTGTTAGATCCTCTGCACTCTATTATAACAAATGGCCCACCCCAAAAGGAATCAAACTTTGTGTGCTTGCCAGGTTTTGACTTGAACTCATCCCATTTGAGAACTACATCTCCAACCTTGAATTTTCTGACCCTAGCTCTTTTATCAAAACTTCTCTTTGTTTCACTCTGATGGAATGTCATATCTTGCATTGATTTATGTCTGATCTCTTCTAGCTCCATCAACTAGGCATATCTGATTTGCATAGGATCACTTTCTTCAAACAAGGCATACTAAGTGGCCAAGTTCAAAGCTATAAATTCAGTTGAAATAGATAACTTATCCTCTCTACCATACACCAACATGTATGGGGAATTACCAATGATTTTCTTTGGAGTAATTCTATCTAACCACAAGGCATATCTCAATTTGGTATGCCAGTCCCTCTGACTGTCTTGCAGGGTCTTTTTGATTATTCTAATCAGATTCTTATTTTTTGATTTTGCCAAACCATTCCCCTAAGGATAGTAACTGGAACTTGTATTTAGATAGATGCCCTTCTTGATTGCCCACTCTGAGACTTTGAAGCCTGTAAATGCTAATGCATTATCTGAAACTAGAGAATCTAGAATGCCAAATCTATGAATGATGTCATCATAAAAACTTAAAATAGCATTCTCATTATCTTATTTTAAAGCAACTACCTCTATCCACCTAGTAAAATAATCAGTTGCAATGATTATCCACTTATGTCCTGAACTAGATGGAGGGTTAATCATGCCAATGAAATCTATACCCCACTTCATGAAGGGTTGCTTTGTTTTGACTGGCTGTAGGGCCAGAGTTGCAAATCTTTCTTTCCCTGCAAAAATAGCACATTTGACGCATCTTCTAACATAATCATGACTATCTTTGAAGATAGATGGTCAATAGTATCCAGCCCTCATGATCTTAAAAGTTGTAGTCCTAGGAGAGAAATGGCCACCAGAAGCTCCATCATGAAACTCAAATAAGACATCTGCAACCCTTTCCGAATCTATGCATCTTAGAAGGACACTATTGTGATCCTTTCTAAAAATAATTTCATCTATTAGCACAAAAGGAATAGATTGCAACCTGTAATACCTCCTTTTTGCTAAATCTAGGCCTGTAGGATATTATCCTGTCTTGAAATAATTGATCATATTAGGCAACCAGCTAGTTGCCTTAGCTTTCTCTCCTGTAGAATGCACCACTAGAGATGCATCTATGTATTCCAATCTCTTTGAACTTCTATCTTCTACCAGATGCTCACAAAGACCTCTTCCTCTAACCAGCTTGGTAGTCTAAATATCTATGTCATATTCCATCACCTTAGTGATCCAACCAACTCTTTTTTCATTTAGGTCCTTAGAAAGCAAAAATTCTTTGACACTTGGATGAGTAACCATCAAATGCACCTTGCTATGGGTCAACAAATGTCTGAATTTTTTAAGGCTCTTTACCACAGCAAGAACATGTTTTTCTACAAAAGAGTATCTTTGTTCATACTCTTCTAAACCTTTGCTAAAGAAAGCAATAGGTTGCTCCAATCCTTCAGCATTTTCTTGAGTCAACATTGTAGATATAGCATCATGACCCCCATAAGCATAAAGGATAAAATCCTTACTAAAATTTGGGTTTAGGAGAGTAGGAGCTTCTATTAAGGCTTCTTTAATAGCTTGGAAGTTAACTTTTCCTTCTTTGGTCCAACTGAAGGCTGAACCTTTCCTCAACATGGCTGTCAAAGGCTTGAGTAACTCTGCAATGTTAGGCAAGAATCTCCTAACAAAGTTAATCTTTCCTATGAAAGATTGGAGTCCTTTCTTGTGATGTGGTAATGGTAGTTCTAAGATGGCTGCAATTCTCTTAGGATCCACTATAATTCCCTCTTTGGATACTACATATCCCAATAGTTTTCCTTCCTAAAATGCAAACACACATTTCTTGGGATTAAGGGATATCCCGAATTCTCTACATCTTTCAAAAATCCACCTCAACTGTCTGATGTGGTCTACTGCATGCTTTGAGTAGATAGTTATGTCATCTAGGTAGACTAGCACAAACTTGTACATGAGGCCCTTAAAGGCCATATCCATTGCCTTTTGAAACATAGCACCTGCATTTGACAAACCAAAGGGCATCTTCTGATATGCCATGGTTCCCCACTTGGTTGTAAATGAAGTCTTATATTGATCCTCTTCTTTCAATAAGATTTGATTGTATCCTGAATAGCCATCCAACAATGAGAATCTCTCAGATATAGAGACACATTATAGAATTTGTTCCATAGAGGGTAGTGGATGGCGGTCTTTTAATGAGGCTCTGTTCAAATCCCTAAAATCAACACATAACCTCAGCTCCCCATTCTTCTTCTTGATAGGAACAAGGTTGGAAACCCAACTAGTGTGTTTGATGGGGTAGATGATGCCACTCTCTATCAGTTTGAGTACTTCCTTATGCATAAGTGGTTCAAGCTTGGGATTAATAGGCCTTTGCTTTTGCCTTACTGGTTTAGCATTAGGCTCCAATTCAATAGTGTGTTGAGAAAGGGTAGGATCAAAACCCTTGAGGTCTTCATACCTCCATGCAAAAACATCACTGAATTCTCTGAACAATTTAGTGTAAGCTTGCTTTTCTGAATTAGTGTTTACTTTTCCAAATTGTAGGCTCTTACCTAGTTCCAACTCTAATCCAGCACAATGTTCCTGTTGGACTACTAGGCCAGCTTTATTTTTCTTGACTTCATCATCCTTGTTGAAGATAGTCTCTAAGGTGATAAGACCTTTAGGAATCTTATTAGATTTAAGTTGTATCACTTGATCACCATAGTTCTGTGATAACCTCTTTTGATTGTGCCTTGAAAAGACATCTTCTTCAAACAAGAACTGCACAATTTGTTCATCATTGTCAAACACTTGCCAATTAATATTATTATCATGAATTGAAGGTCTGACAATAATCTTGATGTGTTTCTCATCTGCCTCTTTTGAAATGTTATTGGGGATGTCAAACTGAGATCCAATAGCAGCTAACCTATCAGCATTTTGATTTAATTTTCTAGGGATAGCAATGATATTGAAAGCATGGAAATCTTCAATTGCATCCAAAAATCTATGTTTGTATGCTTTCATGACATCATTTTTGGTTGCACTCATGCCTCTTACTTGGCTGACAACAAGTTCACTATCACCATATACTTTTAACACTTTAAGCCCTCTTTTTTTAGCCCATTCTAGTCCATTAACCAGACTTTCATACTCTGCAGTGTTGCTGGTGCAGGAAAAACTAAATCTAAAGGTAGTTTAATACCTTTCTCCTTTTGGGGACACCAGCATAGCACCTCCACCAGAACCATGTCTACTTCTAGCTCCATCAAAAAATAGTTCCCAAACCTGACTATCCCGATCATCCGAATCAGTGTGTTCTTTGAGAAGGCTTGGTTCTATGGCTCCACTTTCTTGAATCAGATAACTCCCCAAACCAAAATCCCAAACAAGACTCTCTTGGATATCTGAGGTCCTTTCATCTAGGAGAATATTAGGGATATTCTCTATTTTGGTGCTTGCTTCACTAATGGTTGGGAAATCATTGTCATCAAATATAGGACAATTAGTATTGATGGAATTGGACACATATGGCTCTATATGATTTATTGCTAAGGTTTCTAATTTAATGGTGACTTTGGTACCATACCTTGTATGAAAGAGCATGTGAGATCAGTCGGAAGAAAGATAACCTCCTATCTTGGCTGTGAACTCTCTTGAGATACATATGGCATAAAATGCAGGGAGATCTATGATATATATGTCAAGGAGAATGGAAATATTAGGACTAGCATGGAGAATTAGTCTGGTATCCTTGGCCACACCTATAGTACTGACTGAGGATCCATCAAGTTGTGTAACCTTCTTTTGGAAGGGTTCATATTTAAGTCCTAATTGATCTGCCACTTTCTTGGGCATTACAGTGCTAGTAGCTCCACTATCTACCATACAATTATGCACTAAAGATTTCCCAATAAATAAAGATACGTAAAAGGGAGGTGGCTTTAAATTCCTACCTTGCATGGTATTGGCCTTGGAGTCGCTAGTTGGAGTCTCCTTTTCTTGATCAGTGTTGACCAACACTGGTTTTGTAGCTTCTTTTGTAGGTTGAGGATTTGCTACCTCTCTCATGGCCTTCTCCAAAATTTCAGGTTGTCCTGGAATAGACAAAGAGTCCAACATAGACATGGTGACATTCACCTTCTTCATGTTGTCTACAATATTATAAGGTGCCACAGTGTGTACTCTTTGTTGTGCTTTTACTATGATGGGTTTTTCCTCTTTTGGAACTTGGCCTTCTTTGCTTGTGACGACAGGGGCCTCCTTGGATGTGTTAGGGGAAACTTGCTGTAGTGGCTCCATAGATGTAGTGGCCTTAGTACCAAAATTTGCTCTCTCCATTTCTTGGGCTCTCATGTTTGCTCTTGTGTAGGCAACAAAAGTAGCTTCATCATTGACTCCATTGAAATCTAGTTGCTCCCAATTTAAAAGAGTAGTCTCATTCTCTTGTGTTTCTTGTTGAGGAGCTGTCCCACTAGAAGGAGCCTCTGTTTGAGCTTGTGAAGAATTTTGAACCATTAGTGCTTGGCTCATCCATCCATTAGAACATGTAGCTTGATTGTGAGGCTGATTGCAAAGGAAAAACCATTCATTATCCATGGCCATATTGTTTTGACTAGGAACCATATCCCTAACTGGATTTGCGGAATTAAGAAGTGCAGGGTTATATGGTTGGAATGGTCTTTGACTAAAATTTTGTCTCTGCCCTTGATAGCCTCCTTGGTATGGTGGCCTATTTTGTTGATAAGGCTGTCCTTCATTTTGGTATTGTTGATTAGGGCTTTGGCCTTATGATTGGAAGGGTGGCCTGATGCCTTGGTTTTGTTTCTTCAAGTTTGTGATCTCTTTAGTTAGAGTCTACAACAAGTTTGCCATTTTTTGTATATTAGTTTGCTGACTACTCTTCACCTCTTGCATCCCTTGGGAGAAATTTGTTGCAGCATGTTCCTGACCACTGGTACTAGCTTGAGGTGCTGATATTATGGGAATAGGGGTAAATGGGGGTACTTGTGTAGGTGCAGTGGGCTGAAGACTAGGGAAGATAGGCATGGGAGGTCTTCTCTATATCATGCCTACTTGGATCAAACAATTTTCAGCCCTGACAGCAGTGTCAAATGCTTGGAGTAAAGTGGTACCACCCATAGACTGGATCATGATAGAAATTTGTTTATTTAGACTTTGCAAGTAGTATAGGAAGGCATGGTCAGCTAATGGCCTTATAGAGACTGGGATTCTATTCCATGTTTTAAGGAATCTACTATTATAATCTGTCATCTACTCTTGAGGGTCTCTCTTTATAGTTGTTAATTGTTCAACCAGAGATAAATTATCTGATTTATCCTGAAAATGCTTGCTTAATGCATCCTCTAATTCATCCCATGAAGTAATAGAACCAACAGTTAAAGTTCTAAACCACTCTAGAGCCTTACCTTTTAGAGATTCTGCTAATAATTTGGTGGCCACATCCTCTTGAGTAATGTTGTGTATGCTGCAAATGGTGGTCACATCTCTTATGTGCTCAAAGGCTATGGTCTGTCCCTCCCCTGTGAAATCAGGTATACTCTTTAATGCCACCAAGGGCACATCATGATGCATTGCAAAATTTAATGGGCTCCCCTAATTGAAAGGTGCAAAGGTGAAATTTCTAGCCATTGTAAGAGGTGTAACCTGAAGATTAACAACTATATGAGCTATATTTGCTAGACTTGGATCTTCTTCTTCTAGATCTCTGGTCAAAGATCTACCTCTTCTTCTAAAATGAAAAAGGAAAGGTCTCCTCTCTGAAGTATCAAGAGGTGTAGATTGGACTCTTCTTGTAGGAGATTCTCTCTGAGTTGACCTGCCTTTGTAGCTTCTTTTCAAGGGAAACTCTAAAAATTCAATAGGCTTTGAGCTTCTAGTCTCGATCTTTCTCATAAATATTAAACAAGGTTGGCCTGAATCTTTGAAACCAGTGGAGTCACCAAATATACTTGATAGAACAACCTCTAAAGGTCTATATTATGCAATCTACATTTCAGAGATGACACAATTTTCAACAAATAAACTTCTTTGTTGTCCCACCGGGTGTGCCAAAAATGTTATACACTAAATTTGCACCTCTGATCTCAAGCTCTTGTAGTCTTGATAATCTAGTATAACATGGGAATCATCTCAAGGTTGTGGGACCTTTGCTAACTGAGATGAAACCTCTAGATTCTAGGCTGGTTCCTCTTGGATAATCACCTTGATTTTCTTTTAAATAGGAAAGTAAATCTTTTGAGGGAAAGGGATAGAAGGAATGCTTGAAAGGGAAAAAATAGGAAGCAAATCTACCTACTAGGTGATGCACCAAAACTAGGGTTTGGATCTTAGTATAGAGGGCTGAAATCAATGAGAGGCTTAGGTCTGGGAGATCACAACTTACTAAATAGGCTTGCATAAATATTTCATAAGAGGGCCTAAAAATTAGACACAACCTATGACCTGCAAGCAGACATTCTCTTCAGCAAAAGGACATAGGAATGAGACAGAATGACAGGGGCTGAAGAATACCCACAAAATCACTCAAAATAAGATCAAACATAGTAGTGCACATATAAGATGAAAGTAAAGGGGATCCAGAACCCTAAGTATCATTGAAAGCATTTATAAACTTCAATCCAATAAGAGATAAGCCAAACAAGGAAGCATAGGGACATAAAAAATGTCACAGAATACTTTGCAACATTTGTATTATCAATGAGAACTTATAGGATGTGAAAAACCAGAGAGCAGAAATGCTGTAGATAGTTCTCCAAGAAAAGACTTTCTCTTTTTACAACATGTGAATTCTGAGCTCTGCCAGCTCCAAAAAAAACAATATATACAAACTCAACTGCACACAGGTAGGAGTCAAAAGTTAACCAGGGTACAAATTTTCCAATATAAATAACCAACCCTAGCAGTCAAAATATGATCATAAATAAATTTTGCAACAACATGGTCGATCAGATATCTAGTTTGTGTGCCCAACTCTGCACTAGAATCAACCTACAGATAAAAGACCTTGATCCATCATTCTTTTCTACACAAAGTCATGCCATGAATGCACATTGGTACCTTGCTAGGACAAGAAATTACCCCCAACGGCCGCCCAGACCTCCTCATCATCTTCCCTTAACTACGCATGTCCTAGCGACATATATTCTTTGAGCTACTGCGCCACTGCAAACATCTTGCTAGAAGAAAACCCTACAAAAAATAGTCACACTACCTTGAAATAGTACTGGTCACATGATTGCATGAACTCAAAAAGCCTCATGTGATCATGCGACAAGCCTCTTACAACCTGTCTCTGCTTTGCACATGTCAACTAGATCCAACACTAGTGAAAACCCCTGTAGAAGACTTCAAATTTGGGCCCCAACGGTTACTAGTTCTTCATTTAAAACTTGGCTATTGATCATATTTTTCTTGGCAAATCGGGCGATCTGGATCATCCCCAAGACAGTCGCAAGCCCCTATGAAAGGTCAAAGTCCACATCACTAGTTAAGAGCCAATTGGAAGCAAGCATACTGACATGTCAGCATCCATGGAACCATCTCGAGCCTTACTACAAACTTAATATTAAGTTAACCCAGGGTTCACTTTCCCTCTTAGTCGCGAAGTCAATTAACTCTTTCCTTAACCCTGGCCACATCCAGTGATCACATGAAAACTCTTAACCGCACAACCACGCACTGCTTACCAACCCAGGGCCCACTCTGCTTTAAAATAACGTTGTTCGCATGATCACATGAGCCCGAAAGGCTTCATGCGATCACATGACAAACCTTTGAAAACCTGCCTCTTCTTGCCACATAGCCGCTCAGGACCTGGAAGACATCATACCTGTCAAACCCTGCCATGCGGCCCAACAGGAGCTGACCACATCAGCTGGACCCATAGCAACACTACCTGAAAGCATCAAGAGGATCTAATGGTGATCACATGATCGCATGGGATCGGAAGATCCCATGCGAACATGCGACCACCGTAGATCTTGAATCTACGGGGGCCCATGTTACACCTCTGACCCATTGTAGACTAGACACATCACCACCCGCCAGCCACTGCTGACCACTAGAGGCTTGTCACATGGTTGCATGCGGTTGGAAAGCCACATGCGATCATGTGACCAGCCTGAAACTGTTAGACCGACTGCCTACAAATTTAACCTGGGTTCACCCTGGGTTTATTTTCCCTTTAGTTGCAAAGTCATGTAACCTTTTCGTTAACCCTGGCCACATCCAGCGACCACATGAAAAGAATTGATCTTTGCTTTATCTAACGGCAATCGCTGAGTCTCGTAATACTTTTGGCATATTTCTTTTCGTCAAGAGATTAACCGACTAAAGGAAGTCTCATAATCACCAGATAGAAAGGATATTCCTCTTTTCATTGTGAGATTCAGCGAGTGAATTTAGAACTGGGCCCTCCACCAAACTACAACCCAAACACATCACCACCCAGTGAGCCAGTGGGAAATGAACACGCCACCAGCCAAGGTCCCACCACAGAGGCTGATGAAGTCCCCACCAACTGTTATAGGTTTTTCACATGGTCGCATGTGGTTAGGAAGCCACATGCAATCATGCGACCAGCCTAAAATTGTTACGTCGACCGCCACCTTGCTTAAGAAATTCAAACCCATCAAAACTACTGATGGTTTGTCACATGGTTGCATGGGCTCAGAAGAGCCCATGTGATCATGCGACCAACCATAAGATGTTAGCCACTAAACTGCAAACCACTTGACTTTGACCTTCACCTTGGGCTCACCGTCGATCCTTGCTGATACTGCATCAACAGTTGTCATATGATCTCATGGGATTGGAAGATCCCATGTGATCATGTGATAGCCTTCGGATCTCCACTACACTGGCATGGATTTGAGGAACTGGGACCCACCTGTCAGATTTGCACACTTAGGGTCAAAAACACAGAAGGTGTCGAAAACATAGAGGGTTTTCAAGAGAAGGTCAAAAACACACCGAGCTTTTAGAGTGGGGTTCAAAAACACACCAAGCTTTTGGACCAAAAAGCAAAAACATCCTGAGCCTTCAGAGAGGAGGTCAAAAATAGACTGGATTTTTAGGCCAAAGGCAAAAAACACACTAGACTCTCGACACTAAAAGGTAGAAAACACAGGGGGTTTTGACAATTGAGCATTTCTTTGCAAAATAGGACCATGGCCAAAATTGAATGATAGGGAATTTTTGGGTAACAGTTACATTAAAAGATCTAAAACTATCATTTGAGGAGTGCAAAACTATCACTTGAGAGGTGCAATGATTATGTTGATATATGTCAAATAATGATTGTAGAGGATAAAATATGGATGGGGTCTTAGAACAATGGTTTGCACATAAAAGAGACCCCAAAACCAATATTTTACACTTACATTTGAATTGTATTGATATAGAAAGTAAATATAGATGATTGATATTGAAATTAAGAAACAAAGGTACTTACCTCCAAAAAACAATCCATTGAAAACCCTATCAAACGATCTCAAAAACTATTAATTTCCACACCATGAAACCAAAACTGCGAGATCTACAAAACTTAGAAATATTTTTCCTAGATTTGATCAGGTCGACTTTGACCTTTTAAAAGGTCAAGGATGACCTTAGGCAAATGAACGTCGACTTTGACTTTGTTCAAAGGTCCTGAAAGTTCAGCGAAAAGGGTATCCAAATATGTTCTCAGATCTGAAACTCTACACTTGTACCTAAAAGAAAAAGAGGATTTTTGTTGTTTGTTTGGGGGGTTTGCCTTGGTCAAACACCAGTTTGGAATCAACCTTAATATTGAAATTGAAATGGAGAATGCTAGCAACTAGTAGAAATAAATCTAATAATGAAGCTACGACATTCAAAAGATATGCTATTGTATTTGAAATGTAATCAAGTGTGTTAATATGAAAGCTTGAACACAACAATGAATGTAAATCAAATCTCCATGATTGTATGCTTGGAATCCACCTTGAGAGAAGAATGAATAGATCTTGAAAATGGACAAAGGATCTTGAAGGAAGATCACACCACCATGATGGCTAGATCTAGGGTTTGAATGCTTGAATCCTTGATCTTCAATGGAGAACTTGAATGGAGAAGAGGACTTGAATGCTTGAATGGATGCTTGATCTTGCTTGAGAGCTCCTTGATCATGAAATTTCTTGAGATGAGATGTGAAAATGAGAGAGGAAGCCTCCCTTTTATAGTGATCTAGGGCACAAGAGGGGCCTCGTAGAAAACAATAATTAAGGGTCCATGGCAAAAAACTCTAGAGAGGTGCACATGGAGGGAAATTAAATTAAAGTCTTGACACAAAAATCTAGGAGGGGACCACCCTCAATATAGAAATGAAATAATTATTTAAGAGTCTTGTTACAAAATTCAAGGTAAGGCCAACCCCAAACTTAATTTGAGCATTAGGCACAAAACTTGAGAAAGGCTAATCTCCAATTATAAATTAGGAATCCTATACAAATCTTGAGAAAGGTCCACCTCAAATATTAATTTGATAATTTGACACTTAATCCGAGAAATAGTGGCCCCAAAGAGGGAAAAGACCAGATTTTGATGAAATCCCTCAACTGGAGGCTAACCCCGAGGAACCCAAACCTTACGGTCAAGGTCGAGCTTGACCCTGACCAAGTCAGGGTCAAGGTCGACCTTGACCCCATAAGGTCAACCTTGACCTTATGGTCAAAAACCTCAGGTACTTAGTCTAGATTGCCAAGAAAATGCAAGGAAGAAGTAGGAAATGGGGTAGAACTAGGGGAAAATCTAGATCCAAGTCGAATATCCATTCAAGGTGTTCGACATGACCCCAAACCACTTACTTGGAGGGCTGAACACTTTTAACATGGAAGTGCTTCCATTTTAAGATGATACATTAAGCCCCCACTTTAGCAAGAGTATGGACTCAATGCAAACTCTTGGTAAAGGAGAAGAAAGAGGAGATCCAAGTGGTTTCACAAAGAGATAAAATAATACTTAGCTAAGGGCACAAGCCCCCAGACTAAGGATTCTAACTCAACATACATGCATGAGAGTGTCAACAAAACAAGGGTTAGTACTAAACAACCCAAATCAATCAGCATAAGAAACCTCACTAAGAAATATTTCTCAAACTAATATCATATTTGGAAACTATCATAAAAGCATAAATGATTACATAGGAAAGACAAGAGCAACACTATAGAAAACATAGCTTCATGATCTAGTCCTACTAGCATGAAAGTGAAAAGAAGAACATGTATGAAATAACAATGCATAGATTTGACTAAGATAGAAAATCATACCAAGCCCTTGAGGCTAAAGTACTTATATCAAACTCACAATCTATATTTCTTACTCCATGCATGAAAAGAAAGAGAAAGTGATTACCTCACCTGGTAAGATGCCAACCTTACCGTGAATCACCTTGGAGGGAGAGCTCAATCGGCCCACCCATAAACTGTGCTTGCAATTGTAATGCATCTTTTGACAGCTTCTAGAATATTCATAGATCCACCTTCTTGTATCACTATGAATATGAAATGCGTGTCTTCTTGGGATTTAGCAACTTATGTGCATTACCTTTGGAAGATTTAGCATATGAATGCGTATCTTTTTAGGATTTAGCAACTTATGTGCATTACCTTCCAAGATTTAGTATATTTGAAATTTTTTGAAAAATATGTGTCTCCTCAGGATTTAGCAACTTATGTGTGTTACCTTCAGAAGATTTAGCATATGAATGTGTGTCTTTTCAGGATTTAGCAACTTATGTGCGTTACCTTCCAAGATTTAGCATATAAAAATAAAAACTATAGTACAAGGGTGACCCTATATATGCCCCCCTCCTTAAGATGGCAAAAACATACTATTTTGCCATGTTACGGAAAGAAAAAGAACAAGGATAAAGTCTTCTTTAGCATCAAGACAATATCCATAGACAACTCCCAGTCCAAGCCAAGAAGGTCACAGTTCCTATGAGGCCATGGAAGAGACAAATGTAAAGAGATATCATGCAAGAAGTGAAAAGGAAGTAACCCCTAATGAGGCATAACACACTATTCAGTTTCCAAGGTGAGAGATGTATCAACCATGGAAACCCAATGTCAAACAATAAATAAAGTTTGTATAAAGGACATAAGTCCGTGAATGCAAACCATAATTTTTATGTATGATTGGATATCACATAGTAGATAAATACTATGTAGCCAAGGAAAGAGGTGAATCCCTAGAAAGAAAAGAAGAGAATACCATAAGGATATGCATGAAATAACAATGCATAGATTTGAAAAGGATAGAAAATCATACCAAGCTGCTGAGGCTAAAGTACTTCTATCAAATTCACAATCCATATGTGCTACTCCATGTGTGAAAAGCTGGCAATGCTAAGATCAAAATCTCAAGACCAAAACCTTAGCATGAACAAGTATGAAATAATAATTCATAGATTTGACTAAGATAGAAAATTATACCAAGCCCCTGAGGCTAAAGTACTTCTATCAAACTCACAATCTATATTTATTATTGCATGCCGATAATGCTAAGATCAGAGCCTCTTGATCAAAACCATAGCATGAATATGTGCATGAAATAACAATGCATAGATTTGACTAAGATAGAAAATCATACCAAGCCCCTGAGGCTAAAGCACTTCTATCAAACTCACAATCCATATTTATTACTTCATGTGTGAAAATAGAAGAGAAGGAGAAGGCATCCTTGCCCCCCAAGTGTAGGAACAAAGATGGAAGAGGATACCCACTTCACAAAGCAAGGAGATATCCTATTTGCAACAATGTATACTATATTCTTAGCGAGAGATATTGACCCTTACATCCAAGAGTATAGATAATCATGAAAAGGATATGTCACTTATGGAAAAGGATCCTCAATGAAAGAGATCTTATCACAAAGACCCCCACCAAAGAGGAGTGTTCTAGATAAAATATTATCTTCCAAAAGGTGGGAACGAAGATTCAATCATCATGCCATCTATGAAGAAGAGCAAGAGGAATCTTTGGAATGAGAGAAAATAGCTCTAATACGAAGCAAGAGTAAAAGATTATAGAAAACATAATGTGAAACATAGAGAAGAAGTATCGATCTAGGATAATGACTTCTCATATAAGAAGGTTATCCATAACCAACATCTCTATCACTATAATGAAATAACATTGTGATATAAGAAAATACTACTAAGCTAAGGAAAGTAGTTCCCCTAGACAAAGAGAAAGAATTAATAACCTTGCCCCCTAGGGCTGAAAGGCAAGGGATACCTTTGCAAGACACAAGTTCTAGAAAAGATATCTTGAATAATAGAAGAGAGTAATGGATGAAAAGCTAACATAACCAATTAAGCTCAAAGTAGAAATATAATGGATTCTAGAAGACAGGAAGAAATATACCTCTTGCCCCCCAATCTAAAGGAGAAAAGATCTATGTTATATAGGAATGAGGGGTAAAATTATGAAGAAATCTCAAAGGAGAAATTTCTTTTCTTTTATATTTATGGATCGAATAATAAGGAGAAGGTATTTTGAAGAATATTTGCACATCTACATCATGAACCATAGTTTGAACCTCAACATAAGTGTAGGAAGAACTAGGAATACTAGATGGAGAATTAGAAATATGAATATTAGGAATTAGATCAGGAAAGATAGGATTAGGATTAGGAAGTTTAGGAACTATATTAGAAAGAATATAATTAGGATTAGGAAGTTTAGGAAAAGTGTAGGATGTGATATGAATAGAAGACACAACCAGAGGAACAATTGGAACCATGGTTGAAAAAGGGTTGGAATAGATATAAGTAATACTATAGTAAGAAGGTTGTAAGATAGGATCTTGATTTGTCATAAGATCACCACTAAGAGGAAGAGCATTAGGGGAATTCATATATTTCTCCGCTAATGTCTTGTCACTAGAAGGAATCCCAAATGGAGGTGAAGAATATATAATGCCCTCCTCTTTCACATAAGGGAAGTGTGTTTTAGAGAATATGTCATCCTTTTGTATCAAAAATTCTTCACAAGGAGGGGATAAATCAATTTATTTATCCAAGGGTTCATCCCAAAAAGTAGATTTATGCACACTGGTTTCATAAGGAAGAGAGTAATCAACATCCAAATCCAAAGGTTCATCTCAAATAGGAGGATTATCCACAATGGGTTCATAAGGAAAAGAGTACTCAACATCGAAATATAAAGGTTCATCCCAAATAGGAGGATTATCCTTAATGGTTTCATGAGGAAGGGAGTAATCAACATCAAAATCCAAAGGTTCATCCCAAATAGGAGGATTGTCATCCCTATCCATAAAGTGCATTATAGGAGTGTCGTAAGTCATTAAAGCTTGATCCCTAAAGGGGAAAGAAGGTAAATTGTATTCTAAACTAGACTCATAGAAAAGACACATATTAGGAGAAGAATTAACATCAATCCCTAACTCATCTTTGTAAAGGTCAATTGAAGAGGTTGTAGAGGAAGATGAAATAGGAATAGAATCAATAAAGAACTCATTCACACAATTTTCATCCTCACTTCCATGTACCTCATTAAGGTATCTATTATCTTGAACAACAAAAGCCTCATCAAAGTACTCAAAACAAGAGTCATACATGTTGAATACTGAAAGCATGAAAATATAAATGTTTTTGTATTTTTAAAGAAATTTTGCAATTTTTTTTTATTTTTGAAATATAAATGCAAGGGCAGAAAAGAAACATAATCTTAATGCAAAAAAACACATGATCTAACACCAAAAAGAAAGGATTGTCTATCATGGGTTCACCAAAATGTAGAGGATAAAATATGGATGGGGTCCTAGAACAATGGTTTGCACATAAAAGAGATCCCAAAACCAATATTTTAGACTTACATTTGAATTGTATTGATACAAAAAGTAAATATAGATGATAGATATTGAAATTAAGAAAAAAAGGTACTTACCTCCAAACAAGAATCAGCTGAAAACCCTATCAAATGATCTCAAAAATTGTTAATTTTTGGGTGTTTGAACCGAAACTACGAGATCTACAAAACCCAGAAATATTTTTCCCAGATTTGATCAGGTCGAATTTGACCTTTTAAAAGGTCAAGGATGACCTCAAGAAAATGAAGGTCGACTTTGACTTTGTTCATAGGTCCCAAAAGTTCAGCAAAAAGGGTATCCAAATACGTTCTCAGATCTGAAACTCTACACCTGTACCTACAAGAAAAAGAGGATTTTTGTTGTTTGTTTGAGAGGTTTGCCTTGGTCAAACCCGGTTTGGAATCAACCTTAATATTGAGATTGAAATGGAGAATGCTAGCAAGTAGTAGAAGTAGATCTAATAATGAAGCTATGGCATTAAATAGATATGCAATTGTATTTGAAATGTAATCAAGTATGTTAATATGAAAGCTTGAACACAAAAATGAATGTAAATCAAACCTCCATGATTGTATGCTTGGAATCCACCTTGAGAGAAGAATGAATAGATCTTGAAGATGGAGAAAGGATCTTGAAGGAAGATCACACCACCATGATGGCTAGATCTAGGGTTTGAATGCTTGAATCCTTGATCTTCAATGGAGAACTTGAATGGAGAAGAGGACTTGAATGCTTGAATGGATGCTTGTTCTTTCTTGAGAGCTCCTTGATCATGAAATTGATTGAGATGAGATGTGAAAATGAGAGAGGAAGGCTCCCTTTTATAGTGATCTAGGGCACAAGAGGGGCCTCATAGAAAACAATAATTAAGGGCCCATGGCAAAAAACTCTAGAGAGGTGCACATGGAGGGAAATTAAATTAAAGTCTTGACACAAAACTCTAGGAGGGGATGACCCTCAATATAGAAATGAAATAATTATTTAAGAGCCTTGTTACAAAATTTGAGGTAAGGCCAACCCCAAAGTTAATTTGAGCATTAGGCACAAAACTCGAGAAAGGATAATCTCCAATAATAAATTAGCAATCCTATACAAATCTCAAGAAAGGTCCACCTCAAATATTAATTTGAGAATTTGACACTTAATCTGAGAAATAGTGGCCCCAAAGAGGGAAAAGACAAGATTTTGATGAAATCCCACAACTAGAGGCTAACCTTGAGGAACCCCAACCTTAGGGTCAAGGTTGAGCTCAACCCTGACTAGGTCAAGGTTGAGGTTGACCCTGACCAGGTCAAGGTCGAGGTGGACCTTGACCCCATAAGGTCAACCTTGACCTTATGGTCAAAAACCTCAGGTACTTAGTCCAAATTGCCAGGAAAATGCTAGGAAGAAGTAGGAAATGGTGTAGAACTGGGGAAAAATCTAGATCCAAGTCAAATATTGATTCAAGGTGTTCAACATGACCCCAAACCACTTACTCGGAGGGCTAAATGCTCTTAACACAGAAGTGCTTCCATTTTAAGACGAGACAATGATATTGTGATATATTTATCGATCTCTATCCTTCCCTATTTATATTTATTTATCTATAAATTGAATAATTTGTTTCTGAATTATTGATTAATCCATTCATACATGTAAAAGAAAAGAGTGATTGGAAATATAGCTGATGAGAAGTTGAATGAATGTCATAAGAAATCTATACGTGCCAAACTAGTAATACACTTAAAGAAATAATAGTATCTTGATGAATGGTTAGAGTTAGAGTTGTCCCTTTTTTTCAAACATCAAGTTTTTTTCTAGAACAATAGTCAAATAGTTGTTTGATTTGTCTGGTAAATGAGCAACCTGTTATAGGCATACTAGTTGATATTAAGAATTATTGAAAAATAATTGAAGTATGTTTTTTAGTCAAATATGATGTTGATTCTACTTTCTAATGCTCACCAGCTCATAAAGCCCTTGACATTGCTCTGTAACATATTCATAGCAGACCTGAGAACAAGGAAAACCATGCATTTAATTTTAAAAACATATTAGAAGAGATTAATAACTTCAAATTGCATAATACAATGAATATAAATATTAATTGTGAGGTACCACCAATTGAATTAGTGATTATAAATACATAATATATTAGAATCTATATATTATAGATGGGAGTTGGTTGTTATATCCAACTGAGAAATCCTTCTATCCAAAATGTGAATAGGGTAGCAGATAGATAAGTAGAAAAGATAGTATTGTCTTAGTCAAGACAAGTTGTCTTAGTCCCCAACTGGACCATTAGTCTTGGCCTTTGACTCTTCAAACTCCTTTCACATAATCTTTTTCATTTTTGGGATTTTGACATCTTTGGACCCACTAAACCAGGAAGAAAATTGGGCAATCTTGACTACGTTCAAAGAATTGATAGAAAATTCTTGCAAGTTGTTGCTATATAAATGTACCTTCCTCATCTCTTTCCTCACAGCTCAATACCAATTCTTACAAAGCTCATAAATACCCACATTTTAGAATGCTCACCACAGTAACTAAATCAAAATTCATACCCTCTTGTAACAATTGATAAAATAGTGTGATTGAACAACCTGCATGTCCATTTTGGGCATATCCACAAATCATTACAGTCCATGTTATTATTCTTCTGTTCACCAAGTTGTGGAAACATTTCATATACATATCAAGCAGTGAAGAACCCAAAAAAACATTTGATCCATGTTCATTCTTTATTATATGATAATGAATCTACCTTTTTGGTTGTAGAGTTGGGAAAGTTGCAACAACCTTGAGAATAAATGAATTGGTCAAATTGTCTAGGAATAAGCCTGTTTTAAGTAGGTGTTTTTCATGCAACCCATAACTTAAAAAAACATTCTATTTAAAAGTAACATTTTACTATTTATATAATTTCATTGTACATAAACAAACAATGAAATAAAACTCTGTACATGCTTATTTTTGTTTTGGCAGTCCCAAATAACACTATCTTAGTCTATTGTCATTCCCGGTCACAATATCAGTTAGTCCAAGTTAGGACAATCCTTTGTTGAGTAGTAGTTCTTCATTCTTACAATTGATGTATTCATATGGTGGAGTGGAAGACTTCATGTAACAAAAAAATGATTGGGATCTATCTATGAGATTTCTTTTAAAAATGAATTGACTGATCCAAGTTACCTCTGTCACTGCAGCAAGCACACAAAATCAGTTAAAAAATGATTGTTAGGTATTGAAACAAGGATAGATATATTTTTCATATATCTTTAAGTTGATCAGGGTCCCTTGGAACCAAATCACAATAATGGAAATCGCATTTACATAGGCCATTAAGTCCTAAGGTAGTGACTATCTTGTCTTAAGGTTGAATTACAGTCACAATCTAATTTGTTCCATACCATGTCAATCTGCCTTAAGCATTAAATTCATGCATGTTAGGGTCAATTCATAGTTCTATTATCCATGATTGCAAAATTGTCTTGTGGTAGTGAACACATCATTAGAAACAAAATACATATTATTGCCTCTCCTCTTGAAAACATCTCTATATCTTATATTGACCATTAAATCACTGCTCTAATTGTTCCCTTTACCATTGCTACTCCTTTAGACACAGTCACCATGATTCCTCTGCTTGGTATGGTTTTCCATTTCTTTCATTACACTGGACATTACTTCCTTGTAAGATCTAATGCCTTCAATATTTTTTTTATCTCACAACTCATAAGGATTGATGTGATGATAGCCTCATGCTCTTCATTCCATGGTCTAAAACTTTGTACAAAACATATACCTCTTGATGCTACTGCTAGCTTTTACTCTTCTCTTTGAAAGACAATATGACACCTCTCATTACATACACTGTGGCCCTATAGCTGACTATCATATTTGTGGATAAGATTTACATCTTTTAATCTAACCATCTTTTCATCATGTAGTCATTATGAAAGTAGTAAATATCATCCCTCAAGCATTGAATAACATTGTTTTGAGGCACTCTTCTTGAACATGAATCTTTTCTTTCACAACACTATCATTCTATTTTGTAGAAACACTAACAATAGTCTCTTTATGGAATTCTTGATCACTGCACTTTTACATTCATGAAAATCTATTAATGCTTGCATCTTTGTCATGATATAGTACCCTCGTTTCAATCTTTGAATATCACTGCCTTTTAGAAACTATCCCTCTTTTGATTTTTATGACATCATTGCTTACTGTGGCTATGAGCCTTCATAATGTTAGCACCTACAAAACTTTTTCTCTGGTCTCTACAAAGTTTTTCTCTATCTCTTGCCTTAAACCCTAGGTTCAAAATTCATATTTCTAGCCATTAGAAAGGTAGAAACCCTAATTGTCTTGGTCGAGTTCTAATTTATCATTACCTTTTTCAGGCCACTTAAGTGATCTTAAAAGCATGTGTGCTTTACTCTCCCTATTATTTTCTCAGTCTCCTAATGAAAATAGTATATTCCTTTTTAACTGGTGACTCTCTGAATCCTTTAGTCACGAGGTCTCTCAATGTTTTCAGAATATTCCTTATCCTTCAGCAACCTGGTGGACGGTTATATTTTCTTTAGTCACTAAATCTTGTAATGGTTGCTCACATCATAAGGAATGGTACAGGTGGATCTGATGTCAGATGGAGCTGAGGTGTCTGATGACTATTGGTTGCAAGACAGTGAGTTGGTAGTTGTCAATGGGCCCGAGGTCTTCAGTTTATGGAGTAAGTTAAAGTTCAGTCAAGATCTACAGTTGTCATATATTCTCAAGAAAAAGATGCATGATGTTTATCCTACGTGATCATGCGACAGCCATTGATCTTAGTATGCTCAGAGTTTATAAAGATAAATTCAGCGATCTAGCAACTAAGGAAGTTTTTAGTCTTTGAATCTAACTCAGAGTTAAGAAATGTTTCCACAACTTAGAGATTTGTCTCAGTCATGTGTTCTCAGGGTTTAACCCTAGTTAAAGAAAAGATTACGAGACTCAATGAATCTCCTTGTCACAAAGTCTCTAGATAATGCAGGGGTTAAACAAAAGGATAACTTCATGTTTATGCGTAATGGTTAAGTTTCTTATTTAGCGACTCAGCGACTGTGTGGTCACGTGATTCTCCTAATTCTGATAGTTAAGTGCTAAACCTTCAACGATCCAACGATGCGGTTATCTCCAGGTCGTTGAATCAAACAGCTAGCTCATATGACTAAATATGGACCGTAGGATGGATGGAGTTAAAGATCAATGGTAGTCACGTAATTTCTAGAAGTTTGAAAAGTCAAAATGTTTCAGCGACTGAGAGACTCCTTATTAGTTGCTAGATCTCCAGATTGGGTGATCGTTGAATATTTTAAAAGGACAATAAAGTTGCCATGACTAAGAGAAGTTCTTAGTTGCTAGATCTCATGATAATAAAAATTAAAGGTAGGCTCCTTAGTCATGAGATCATGATATTGTAGTCACCAAATCGCTAAGTATAACTAAAGTTAAATAAGATGTCTAGCGATCTCACGACTAGGGAAAAATGTAAACTAGGATTCCTATTGAGTTAGGCTATGAAGCCTGGGTAAAATGAAGAGATCTGATGGTCATGATATATAGATAATCTAGATTTGAATAATGGATGTTGATGAACTTTCTCATGCCATACATGTAGCCATTTCTTTCAGATTTGAATATTTTAAGGGTTTCTCAGTGATAAAAGGACTGGATATTCAATGTTTGAGCGGCTAGATCTGGCAAATATGATTTTGTCAACTATTACAATGTGGTCCAGAGAGTATGATGATTGATGTAGAGGGTTTGTACTGTAAAAGAGTGGGTGATGTAGTTGACAAAGGTATGTTGCAGGTGAAGTGATCAAATTGATTAGCATGGTAGATTTATGATCTTTGGTACATTACTCTGAAATTTCTCATAAATGAAGATGATTTTGGATCTAATTGTTTGAGATTGCTTTGTTTTTCTCCCCTGTAGTAATCTATTGATTGAAGCTCTTTGGTATGGTGGTTGAATACCCTAACCATGTCCTAGCTATCTAAAGCTTGTTGCATCCTTCCTTGAGGATTCCAAGATAGCTATTGACTATATATTGTAGCTTTTTTTACTTTTTAGTGGATTGATGATCTTTTGAGCAATTGAAGAAGGAGAGCTTGGATTTAGGGTTTGTTTCCTAGCATTTTGTTGTTTCGAAATGTATTGATTTTGCAAGTTTTAATGAGAATACACTTGAATTACAATCTTAGATCTATGTATGTCTTCTTTTTTTTATCTTGGATTATTATATGTTAATGTCACAAAGTGAGTTAATATATGGTATACAAAGTATATTGTGAGATTATCTTTGAGTTCTTGCCAAAGTCAAGATTAAATCCTTAATGTTAGTTTCAGAGAATTCATGGTTCAGTAAGAATTTGATGTCTAGGTGTGAGAGGGAGAGGCATAATAGGCAAAGCACTTATTCTAAATTTAGGGGTGTTTGAGTTAGGATTTTAGTTGATGTATGTTGTGGGTGACTCTATTCCCTAGGTTAAGGCACTGATCTATTCTCTAGAAATAGTTCATCATCATCAATCACAAATATAAATGATAAAATCTTTAAATCAATTTGTGAATGGTATAAATGTATAATATTTAGTGATTCCTTTAAGAAGTGAATCAAGGGTACACCTGCCTGAGCATCTAGGCTCAAAGTGTAGGAGGATCTTTGTTGATCCTTGTTAATTGGCCCTTTTCCTTGCAGACTTTAGAGTGGTGATAGATTCAGTGACATTGGTTTGTCAATCATAGTGTAAACCTACAAGTAGAAAGAGAAGGGGAACCAACAAAATAGCAACTCCGTTGGGGATAGATAGAAAAATCTTGTTAAAGAAATTAGAATCTCTGGTGTTTCATTGTTAAATCAAGTTTCAGATAAGTTTTCCCATCTAAGTGACCAAAAAAATGGTGACTCTGCTGGGGAGAGTCTAAAGATAAAAGTTATTAGAGGACTCTTGTGTTTCTCCTATTGTACTCAGTTGTTTTCTTGAAAAAATTGAAATATTTCCCATATTTGGTGGGTGGTGACTCAAAGGGTTAGAACCAGTGTTATAGATTGTAGACCATGGACAAAAGAAGGAATACTAGGTCTTTTGTCAAGAAGCATCCGGAGGTTACTTTGGAACAATTATCTAGATCAGAAAAGAAAAGCTAGATCATGAGAGATGGAGAATCTACAAGTGCCCTTATGAGGGAACAAAATGAAGTTAGAAATAGAGCACCACATCCATCTTCTAATGAGGAAGAGTCACAATATAAAAGCTCAAGGTCTGATAGTGGTTTCACTGGAGATAGTTTCTATGATACCCCAGAGACCTTGTTTCAAGATAAAGATTCATTACCTGTAGGACAGAATGTACAAGCAAGAGAAATGGGTTTTGGACCAAATTTAGATCTTGATGAGGATATGTTCAGAAGGAAACCCATGGGGAAAAGATGGGTCCATTTTCTATATCAAAATCTTACTGATATGGATGTATCATCAAGTTCTGAGGACATCATGATAGACCCAAATGACTTGAGTGCACTAAGGTTATAGTTGGTAGAATAGGATGCCATACACAAGAGATTACAAAAAGATAGAGAGGCTAAGAAAGTGAATGCTTTGATAGAAAGAGAATCTCTTCTTAGAAAGATTAATGAGTTGAAGGAGAGAAACAAGATGCTTGCTTCTGCTCCTAAAACTTTGTAGCATGATGTTTTTGGTGATCTTGATGCTTTGAGAAGTGAGCAGGAATGTTTGCTACAAGACCATGAATTTGATAAAGAAGGCCCTGTGATTAGACAAGTTTAGAGTTATATTTCTCTGCCTAAGGATAAAGATGGGCATGAGATTACTAGACCTTCTATTGTTGTAGGAGAAAAGGGAAAGCAAAAGATAGTGGGACTCCAAATAAGCAAGCCAATGGCAATACCAAAGGTCCCACCACCCATTTCAAATAAGGATACAGAGATGGAAAGAAGAAGAAGAGAGGATGATGACCTAGCAAAAGAATTGGAGAAAACTGAAATTGAAGCTTCCATTGTAGAAAAAAGAAGAAAGATCTAGTTCTTGAATGCCTCATCAGTAAAAACTCTTGGCCCACCTTCTGCTAAAATAGGTATGCCATCTACAACTTCCAATGATGTTCCACTTGGTAATGTTACTGCTAGTAATCAAGTTCCTACTTCATCTACCAAGTTAAATGTCAACCCCAATAAACAATCAAGTGTATGAATAGGTGGGAATATAAATATAAAGGTTAATCCTAGTGGGAACACTAGTTAAAGTTTTCAAGGAAGACCTATGCAATTAGAAGGCTATATAAAAATTAGTTTTGATGGAATACCTGGCTACCCAAATGTTTTTCCAACTGATATAAGAGATAAGGTACCTAAGTTTTTTGGTAACAATGCCATTAGTTGTGAGGAACATCTTAGGTTATTTGTTGATATGCTAAATGATTATGAGGTGGAGCATGAGGATATAGTCATGAAATTATTTGTTCAATCTTTGGTGGAGGATGCTAGAGATTGGTTCAAGAGACTCTCTGACCGATGTATTGACACTTGGGATTCTTTTGAGAATTGTTTCAAAGAACAATATGGTGATAGCCTAATGCTAGTTTTGTGTTGAATGAGTTCAACAGTATAAGAAAAAATCAAAATGAATCTGCAGCTGAGTTCAATATTAGATTTCAGAAATGTATGCATAAGTTGTTTCAAGTTATGAGGTTAGATGATAATGTTTGTTTGACCACGTACTTCAATGCCTTTGATGGAAATATGGGATATTTGTTGAGAGAAAAAGAACCAAGATCTCTGAGAGATGCTTTTAGGATTGCTGTCAACATTGAAAATAATATGAAAATTTTAGGTAAATTGGGTGGGAAGAGAGATGATCCAAGGTTGTTTGGATATAAAAAATATAAAAGGGATAATGAAAGAAATGTTGGAAATAAGAAGCAAGAGGAAGAAAAGTTGAATAAGGTGTTGAATGCATTGAAAGACTTGAAAGCACCTGCTAATAGGAATAATAATGTTCTTGCTAACAAAAAGCCTCAATTCAACAATAATTTCAATAGGCCGAATAGACTGCAAAGTTACCCCTATAATACCCAATGGAAGGATGGTAAGCCTATTATCCTTGGTACAAGAGGAAACAATGATAGATCTGTTCCTGATCCTTTACAAAAGGCTTCTGTAAATGTCATAGAGGATACACCATGGTGTATAGCATGTCAATCCCCTCATTCTATAGAGCATTGTGTAGTTGCACAATCCATGTCAACATACCAAAATGATAGTACTGAAGAGCTAGATCAGGAAGAAACTCATGATGACATTGGGTGCAATATGAAAAATTCATATTTTGGATATGAAGATGATTATGATATTGATGAAGAAGTAGATGTGTGTTTGAAAAGACACAATATGGCACTTTTCCATCAGGAGGTTTTTTTTTATAATGATGACGTTGATGAAAAGATATGTAACATGAACTCCTCCTCAGAAACAATAAATTTGAGAAGACCTTCAAAGGAAGAAATTGATATAATTACTACAGAAATGGTAGCCCAAGTGCAAACTAGAAATATGATAGCAAGGGACACTACTAGAAAGGCTGCAGGGATGTTTATAAAGAACACCAACTCTAGGGAGCCCAGTGGAAATAGATCAAAGGATGATCATTAAGTAAGGTTCAAAAATGTGAAAAGGTAAGAAGTGGGAACCTAAGGGAGTTGAAGCTAAAAAAATTTCTACTATTTGAGACAAAAATCATCAGAATGAAGTGGAAAAGCTAGTTAGCACAATGGCTAAAGCTAAAAAAATAAAAATCATAGCTACAACTAATGTATCAGATAAACAAAGAGACACTAGGGTAGTGCAGATTGAGTTTCCTCCCTCTGTCCCTATTGATATGTTGGCTGTGTTATCTCAGATAACTATCAAGGTTCCTTTGTCAGAGTTATTAAAGATCCCTGAGCACAAGGATAGGGCTCTTGCATGGGTAGATAATGTCCATGATAATGATGTTGCATGCAATGAACCTCAAGTTAAAGTTTTGAAAGAAGTGTAGGTTCATGGATTGGTATCTCACATACCACCTATATACTTGGACAACTCTATCAATGCTAGCCTTGAAAACATAGACCCATTCTTTCTTAGTATCATTGTGAATGGAATGAAATTAAGAAATTGTATGATTGATTCAGGTGCTTCCAATACTGTCATGCCTTTCAAAATTATGGAAAAGTTAGGCCTCAAAGTTGATACAATCTAGGGTAGATGTTGTGTAATGGATCATAGAGAAGTACCAGTCATTGGGACTATAAATGCAATGCCATAAAAATTGGTAGCCTATCTAGAGAAAGAACTGACTATGAGTGTTTTGGTGGTAGACATTCCACCTCATTATGGGATGCTATTATCTAGGAAATGGAGTGCTACCATGGGTGGAAGTTTGTAGTGTGATTTGTCTTTTACAACTTTCAAGTTTGATGGTCAGTCCATTAGGATTGAAAGGGAACCAAGGGTATCCTATATGATTGAAAATAATATTGATAATGAGGTTACCTACTTTGTAGATACTAATGTCAATGCTTTCAAAGCTGAGGTCAGTTTAGTTGAGAAGGAGCCTGTATTTCCTTGTATTGCTGAAGAGATAGGTTCTGAATCTGTGAGGAGTGATTTGTGAGTGATGTACTTTGATGGTGCTAGCTACAAAGATGAAGCAAGAGCAGGTATTCTACACATATCTCCTAGTGAGAGCACTTACAATTTTTCTTTCACATTGAGTTTCTCTTGTACCAATAATATAGCAGAATATGAAGCATTATTGCTAGGATTGAGGTTGGCACACAAGCATGGAATTAAATGTATAAAATTTATTGGGGATTATGAGTTAGTGGTGTCCCAAATAAGATTAGTGTATGCTTCAAAGAACAAGAGGTTGAAACACTATAGAAATGTTGTGTGGGATATGATTAAGCATTTTGATGCCTTCAATATTCTATGGAAGGATAGAAGTAATAACAAGATGGCTGATTTGTTAGCCAATATAGCAATCAATCATGGCGACATTACTTTTGCTGGCCTCTCTAAAGTTGAAATTCAGACTAGGCCTAGTATACCAGATAATGTTGAGAACTGGCAAGTTTTTGAAGATGACCAGGATATCTTGAGATTTATGAATTGTGAAGATTAATATCATGGTCAAGAGTTAGATTGTTTAGCCTTGGTTGAGACTGCAAAATGAAAATAATTTGTCCTTGCTAATGAAGTCCTGCCACTTAAAACTAACAAGGTTCCCAATGGACTTGTTCTAGAAAATGTATTTGATAATCAGGACAGAGTTCAGATAGGTACTAAATGGGAAGACCAAATGGATTTAGAAGAAATAAATCTTGGTACACAAGAAGCACCTAAGAAGGTCTACATTGGTAGAGAAATGTCTCACAAGGTAAGGAAGTCCTTGATTAAGTTATTAAGAAAATTTAGGCATGTTTTTGCATGGTCATATGATGACCTAAAGGTTTATAGAGAAGACTTGTTCCAGCATATTATTCCTTTGAAAGAAGATGCCAAACCCTTTAGGAAAAAACAAAGGCCTATAAATCCTACCTTAGCACCTAAAATGCAGGAAGAATTAATGAAGCTGAGAGATGCTAGAATTATAAATCCTATTAGGCATTCTTCTTGGGTGTCAAATTTGGTTCCTATTAGGAAGAAGAATGGAGACATCAGACTATGTGTGGATTTCATAAATCTAAATGTTTCTTCTCTAAAGGATAACTAATGCTTGCCTAATATGGAAGCTATGTTGCAAAGAGTGACTGGGTCTAATTTGATGTCTATGATGGATGGTTTTTCTAGCTATAATTAGGTAATTGTAAAAGAATCAAAATAATTTAAGACAACTTTTACTACACCCTGGGGACTTATGTCTATGTGAGGAAGCCTTTTGGTCTTACAAATGCTGGTGCAACTTTTCAAAGGGCAATGGATGTTGCCTTTGCAGATTTTATAGATGATTTCCTTGTTGTTTATTAGGATGATTTAACTGCATATTCCAAGAGGGAAGAGGATCACTACTTTCATTTGAAGAAAATATTTGTGAAAGCTTTGGAATATTGCATTTCATTAAATCTAAGGAAATGTGCATTTGGTGTGACTGAAGGCAAGTTGCTAGGCCACCTAGTTGGGAAGCAAGGAGTAAGAATTGATCTAGAAAGGGTGGAAACTATTGAAAAAATTCATAAGCCAAAAAATGTTAAGGGAATTCAATCTTTCTTTAGCCAGGTAAATTTCTTGAGGAGGTTTGTGACAAATTTTGCTGAGGTTACTAGGCCAATATCCAAGATGTTGAAGAAAGGATATGTTATCAAATGGGAGGGTGAGCCTGATGAAGCTTTCAATAATATCAAGTAGTATATCAAAGATGCACCTATGCTTAAAGCACCTAATTACAATACCCCAATGTACATCTTTTCTTTTGCATCTTTTCATACTATTGCTGCAGTCTTGCTGCAAAAGAATAATGAGGGTTTTGAGCAGCCTGTTGCATTTTTTAGTAAATCTTTGTAGGTTGCTGAACTAAAATATGATATCAATGAAAAACAAGCATATGCGCTAGTGAAGGATATCAAGGATTTTAGATGCTATCTGATGGGAGAAATTGTGATTGCTTTTGTACCAAGTGCTACAATAAAAGATATTTTTTCATAGCAAGAGGTGTTTGGTAGGAGATGTAGATGGATAAATAGAATTCATGAATTCAATATTGACATCTAGATTACCAAATTGGTCAGAGGACAAGGATTGGAAAAACTAATGGCTCAATCCAATCTTGATGCAAATTAGATAAACCAAACTGAGATTGATTAAACTTGTGATATGGATGATTGTATATGGTATCAAGATATTATCTTTTACTTAAGAAACATGAGGTGTCTAGTAGGGATGGATGAAAATAAGAAGATGACACTGAAACTATAGGTAATCAAGTATGTAATTATAAAATGCAAATTATATAGAAAAAATTTAGATTGCATACTTTTGAAATGTGTTGATGAAAATCAAGCTGACAAGTTGTTAAAAGAAATGCATGAGGGAGTTTGTGGAGGACATTATAAGCTACCGAGCTATTCCAACCCACTATAAAATCAAGTCTATCAAGGACACAAAACCTTGGTAGACGTAGTACTTGTCTTCGCTTAATGTGAGTACTTGTGGGATTGTGACCATGAGGAAAGTGTTGAGAAAGAATGCTTAAGGTAATCTTGAGGCCGCAAGGTCCTAGTCCTTTTTGAGGAGCAACAGGGGTGCTATGAATGGAAGCCCTTATTAAGAACCATAGGTAGAGGCCACCCTTTTTTTCCACTTAGTTTCTTGGTGCAAGGATTGATCCAAGTGGAATAACCTGGATCACCCCAAGATTACTCACCATCTATGTTCCTTTGGTTGTGTCATTGGCACTTCCACAATAAAGCCAATATCTATTATGGGCAACCACTTTGTGTGAGTTTATGGAACATCAAGTGTGGGCCAAGTTTTTAAGTATTGATCCCTTTTCCTTCTAGGCTAGTAAGTGCTTGAAGTGTTCTCATTGTGATCTACTCATGCAAACATTCTCGAATATACAAACATCATGGTAGTGCTCATAGAATTTTTCATTTTGATATCCCAATTATTTATCTTAGCAAGGTTTCTTTTTCCCTTGTGCAAATGTTTTATGACATTTTTGATCACCTACTATTTTCAAACCTATCTATTATCTACTATTACTGTATTATGAATTGTGAAATCGAACTTGCCAAACTGAAACATTGACCAATTGCTTTCAAAACTAAGTTCTTCACGTTCACTGGTCAAGAGTCACACTACTTGCCTAGAAACTATTGCACAGACTTATTTTATTGTCTCACATTTGATTATAATCTGAAGCTGATTCTTGCCATTCCCAGTCTTCCTTGGTTAGTCCAAGTTGGATCTTAGGTGTCATGACATGTTGCTCAATATTCAAATAAACTTCAATGGTATCAAATTGCAAACAATGACTCTTGGTCTTCTTTCTTCCACTTCTCCCATGTCTTCCTAGTCTCCCATTTTCATCCTTTCTCTTCTTCCTTCATGCTTCTTCCTCTTCTTCCTAAATTCTTCATGTCTTCTTAATTCTTTCCCTCTTATTTTCTAGTCTACCTTCTTCTATTCATCAATTCTTTCACTTCCATGCTTGATTCCTCCTCTTCTAGAACTATGAATTTCAATTATCTTGTTATGGAACCTCTCTTGAGAATGGATGATCTTGAACTCATTGCTCAATTCGAAGAGTATCTTTATTCCTCCAAAAATTTCATGGATGATAAACTTAAGACAAAAATAAAAGAAAATTTGAATGAATCAGATAGCTTCGCTAGGATCATATACATGATCATGTCATGACCTCCTTCTTCCAAACATTATTCATCTTCTAAGTCTTCTCATCCTTCCTCATCTTGTATTTCTTACGATGAATCCTCTAGACATTATTCACATTCCTCATTATCCAAGTCTTCTTCCTCCACTAGGTCTTCACTTTCCTCTTCTTCACAATCTTGTTCATCTTCTACTTCTCCCAAGAGTCTTACTTCTCAATATGAGAAATATAATAATCCTTGTGATACCTCTCCCATGAAGAGTGACACACCCACCTTTGATCACTATGATGACTATTATGATGGCTATGATGATGAACCATATAGTCATACCTATGAAACTTCTATTCCTAAGAGTCCTCCTAGTCGTAGGCTTGTGCTTACTGGAAATGGGTTGCCACATTGGATAGATTGTGATGGTGATCCATATGATTTAGATTTTGAAAGGGAGTTTGATGATTTCTACAAACAATACCTAGATGATCCATCCACTTCTATTGAGAAATATAAAATGTACCATGCTAATATGAAACATCACTACTATGAGACTCCTTCCTCTAAGAACTCTCATGTTGAAGATAAAGATTACACTCTCAAGAAAGATCATGTTAATGATGAACCTTTGTCTTGTGATGGTCCCCTTGCATCCCCTACTTCCTCCAATAACCATACACTTCCTAAAGCTTTTGAGTCTTTCAAATCTTTCACAAATCTTTCATCCAACAAAGATCCTAATGCTTTTCATGCAGTTCCCTACAGTTATCCTCAAGGGCTATCTCTTAAAGAAACTCAAGCTAACCTTCACTTGGCTGCAAATAATTCCAATAATGCTACACCTAGTGAGCCTAAGCCTTTATGCGCTATAATGCCTACTTCAACTAGTCCTTCACCATCTATTCCAAAGTCTTCCATGCAATTCCAACATGCTTCCTTGTCCTTAGAAGTGGCTCCATGTCAAGAGGACTCTAAAAATGATAAAGAAAAAAACATAAAGAAAGATCGAGATCAAGAACCCTCCATGTCATCCAATCCTTTCATGATGTCTCTTATCCACTTCAAAGTTCTTTTGATCCTCTACGCCCTTCCTCATTCATTCCACCATGTCTTAAGTCTTTCCCTAAGCAAGATCAATCTACTACTTACACCATTGAGCTTATTGATAATAAAAATAACCTTACTTCACTTGCACTTTCCAAAGATGATACTTCCATTAAGGTTGTTAAAAATAGTGTTGCTACTTCCAATGCTAAGCCTATTGAAAATCAAGAAAAAAATTGTGTTCTTATGCTATCCAAAGCTCCTTGTCAAGATCAAAGTCTTCCATCTTCTTGTTCTACCACTCCATGTTCACTTCCACTTTCTACTCTTCCTAATTCTTTGCAAGCTTTGAACAATCTTATCGAAGAAGTTTCTCCTATTCAAGATGTTCACGATTCTATTGAAAATCCTAACACTCACTCTAAAGACATTGATGTCATTGGCTATCATATAAATGATGATGAATTGGTTGATTATCCTTTTGCATCTTCCACATCCATCCTTGGACTTCCTCCACCAATACCAAAGGCTTCATGTCTTCCTTCCATCTTGGGCCCTTATGTCCCTTCACTTTTCCCTCCTAACTCTCCTAATTCTTCATCCATCTTGGGTCCTTACGTCCCTCCATCACCTATCTTTTCTCAAGATCAACATAGATGCATACCCTTGAATCCTTTTCATCCATCCACCCATCTAAACCAGTCATATCATCCTTCTTCTTCCACAAGTCCCAAGTCTTTTGGAATTAACTTGAATGTTCAAAGAAAAAAAAATAAGCAATACAAGAATCCATCAAAAAAAGAAGATCGCCATGTCTCCTCTAATCGACATGGAGGCATAAAGTCAAAAGAGATATCTAAGAAGAAAACTACAAGACAAGTATGGGTTCCAAAATCCATCATTGAAGATATTCTCTATAAATCATCAAAAGAAATGAAAAGCCTAAGGCTATATGGATTCCAAAGTCTCTCTTGAAAGAGTCTAATATTGAACAAAAAGTGAAGTTGACATTCAAGCTTCCAAAGGCTTCCACTTCATCTTCTTCCAAAAACATTCTTTCATTCCATGCGCCTAAACCGCAACCTCTGCTAAATATTCACCATATTCCTTCTCGTATTCCTTCATTCACATTTCCTCCATCCTCTCGCCACCCTTCAAAGTGTGTGTTGACATTGATCTTGCCTTCCTTTCCATCTACCCTGTCACAATCCTTCCATTCATTGTCCTTCTATCTTCTATCATTTTCCCTCATTTTCCTATTCCTCCTATCTTCCAACCTCACTCGCTTTACATAAAACCTTATCCTTCATTTTTCTCTTCCATCTTCCTTTCCCTATCAGCATCTTTGAGCATATCATTTTGAATCCTTGGCATATCATGGTTTATCCTTTCAAGGAGCATTATCTAAAAAGCTTGCCTTCTTCCAAAAAAAAAGAAAAGAAAAGAAAAGAGAAAAAATGAAAAAAATTGAAAATGTGCCTTGGTGGAAACCTAGAAACAAGTGCCTTGGTAGCAAAAGTAAAGAGAAATAAATTCATCCTATGGTGAAAACCACTCCCTTGTGGCACCTTAGATAAGTACCATGATGAAAACTTAGCAATCAAGCATCATGTGTAGTTCTTCTACATATTCCATCTATTTTGTCTTCTCTCTTTGATCTTGACAATATTGAACTATGCATGAACATTTGGCTATCTTGTGAGCTATCTTACGATGATCTTGCTTTCATTCCATTCATGTTTAGCCTTCATATTTATTTTCCTCCATTCATTCTAGCCTTTCACTATCCTTTTCCCCTTGGTCTTGATCTAATAAAAAAGAGTAAAAACACGATGCTATGAAGACTCTTGACATGTCTACTCCTTTGGACTATATCCTTTTCTTCTTTTGCATTACACTTTTGTGACTTATCCTATGATGGCCTTTCATTGCTTGTCCAAATGTGCTTTTCATGATAATTTTTCCCTATCTTGGGTACTCTTGAGGAGTTTTCCCTTGAATATTTCTTCCCTTCATTCTCTTGTCTTCCATCTCTTCCACCAGCTTGCCAATCCCTCTTGTTCTCCACCTTCCTAGACATTGGGACTACACGATGTGATCTTGCTCATGAGTTTGATGCCTATTCTATCTGGGGGCATCCTTTGTACATATTTTATTGATCTTAAAAAAATTTTAAAAAAAATTCATATATGATGCTGAAAAAATCTTAGAAAGCATATAAAGTCTTGAAAAAATACTAAAAAAATTTAAAAAATTGCAAAAAAATAGAAAAAGTGCCTTGGTGAAAACTTGGAAACAGGCGCCTTGGTAGCAAAAATTAAAAAAAGAAATTGAAAAAATAAAAAAATCTCCAAGTGGTGAAAACTTGGAAACAGGCGCTACTTGAGGCCTTTGCACCCTTATCTTTTTAGCATGCATCCTCGACACTTAGCCTTTCTCCATCATGCCTTGACCTTATTTCCTTGGTTTGGAATTAGTCATTGTCTTTGTCTAGGGGGCATAATTGTGTTAGCTTTGGTCTCTAGGATGCGTTGGTCTTTCAAACATCTTGCAAATGGTGTTTTTCAACACCAATCTCCAACAGTGTTTTTCAACAGTACCCTAGTGTCAAGTGTTTCTCAACACTTATCAGACATCCTACCCACAGTCTAGTATAATGCAATATTTCTCCCTAGCAGATGTACTACTCAAAGATTGACTCTATGACCTATACACACACACTTAAACACTTGACTCGCTGAGACTTACTTGACTTTATTGCTTTGTGTGCTATCTATGATGATTTATTTGATGAGTGTTCTCTCCCTAATAGTTTTTGATGATGCTGAGCTAGAAGACTGGGGCATGAGGACATGTTTTATCTGCTTTATGTTTGTGGGTATATTTTTTTGATCTTGATTATCATGAGAATTTATGCTTGTTCCACTTGACTCTAGGATTTACAAGGTATTATCCTTGACTATTTTTGCAAGTGCATACTTATAGCCATCTTGACTTTCCTTGTGTCTTGATGTGAGTATAATCTTGCTATACTAAACTTAGGTAATCTCACTGCACTAGTTATCTTAACCTATATGTCTTTGGTGCCTAGGTGGGATTCTCACATATCTATCTAATATAGATCATATTTAGATTCACGTAGTCCTACTAGTGTGTATTGTATGATCTTGCGATGCTACCAACAATGCTTGATGATGATTATTAGAGACTAAAAGCTTTATGACCTTGAAAGTAAACCACTTTTCATAATAGCTTGCATTTTTAGGTTCATGTTAGTTAGTTTTACATCTTGCATATGGAGTGACCTCTCCTTTCATCTTTCACGGACTTATTAGTCAAACTGCACTCACCTTTCGCTTCTTCTCGATCATGTCTTTCGCTCCTTGTCTTTCACATCACATCATTTTCCTATCATCACAAGGGGTTAACCTTATCACAACATCTCAGAATTTCACAAAAATTTCACTCCTAGCTAATTTCGACATCCTGGATCTATTTTCGGGATTGAAATCAAAATTTGAGTTCATCTTGATAGTCAAAATCATATTTCAAAATTTTCCCCTTCTTCTGCGCAGTTGGCTATCCTTTTGAGGCCTGATCCTTTGATCTCCATTGGGGCACCTTCATTTCTTCACCCCCATCTCTTTCAAACTCCTAGTCTATCATTCATTTTCACTCACTTCATCTTTCTAAAGTTTGACTTAGTCAAACTAGTGCATATCTTCACTGCTTGATGGTTCTTCTATCATCTTTCATCTATGATTGTGATTTCTAGTGATTTGATCAAGTTTATAAGTTTGTTGTTCTCTTCTAACTGATTTCAATTTTGATTCCAAGGGGGGAGTACCTATTGTATACACATCATATCTTATTCGCTATCTCTTTCCTAAGTGTTCAGTACTGTTGCTACGAGGCTGACCATGCAGGATTTGCTTTTTTTCTGCACTTCATTCTTCAGAGTCAGAATGCTATTGCTTGCCTTCTTGGTTATCTCTTGCTTTCTTGGCTGATCTAAGTTTCTTTGTGATCCCAAATCGATCTCACATTTCAACTTCATTCTTTGACTGCATGTGTTCCCAGATCGATCACACATTAGTTAAAGAGGGGCAAATGTATACACTCAAAAATGGTCACCTAGACTATTAGCCCCTTTTGCTAAATCATAAATTGCTTTTTCTTGATCAAATCCTAGCTCTATCATTTATTCAATTATTTTCTATGGGCTAACCATCTTATCCTAAGTCTTTATTTATTAAAAGGAATATTTCCTCCCCTTTTAATAAATAAAAAGCCCCCACTTTTCCTCTTATCCTAAATTGCACAAATAAAGCATTATTCTTATTTTATAAAAAGGGAAAAAACACTTTTTGTCTCATATGGACACAAAAGTCAACTCTTATTTTCTCATTGGAGGATATTTGTGCACATAGATTGATCCCTCTTCAAGCTCCACCATTGATTAAATCTTTTGCCTCTTAATCTCCATGGTCCATTCCTTCTCATTTCCTTTAAAAGGAGAGCTCTCTTCTTCATTTTCATATCTTAGGTTTTTATGTTAATGTTATGTTGCAGGTTTTCTAGGTCATTTTGGAGATTTTGAAGATTTGGAGCATTCTTAGCTTTTGCATCTACATGTTATCATAGTTTCATTTCTTCCATTATCATGGCATTCTTAGCTTAGATTTCTTTTATGTTTTAGATTAACCCATCTAGCTTCACTAGGAGGCTTTGTAATACTTGCATCTTTCACTTTCATAGCTTAGCTTGCATTTCCATTTCTAGCATAGCATTGCATTGTATTTTCATTCTTGATTCTTGAGGATATTGGCATTCTTGCCCTTGTCTTCATTGAATCTCTCATTGCATGGTTTACTAGCAAGGTTATTGGTTAAATAGCTCTAGCTGAGAGCATTCTTAAAACCCTTGCACTCCATGCCTAGGGAGCTATGGATTGATTTTTGAGACCTCATTCTTGAGTGTTCTTAAATGTAATGATTCATAGAAGTGTGACACAATTATACCACACATTTTTGGTGCCCACTGTGGGGCAGAGTAGATTAGCTTTGTCCTTTATTTTCTGCATTTTCACAAAAAAATTTGTCAATTTTCAGCTTTATTTTCGGTCTCTGGTTTTTCTGTCTCACAGTGTCACGTGACATTTTTCCAGTGTCGTGCAACAATTCTTTGTATAGCGGCGTGACACTTTACCACTGTCATGTGATAGTTATCTATATAGCGGTGTGACACTTTACCAGTTAAAAGTGTCACCCCCTTTGATAGAAAGTGTCGCACTATTTGAGGAGTTCTGTCGCCTGCATATAGAGCGAACTGTCGCCCACAGATAAAGTGTCACACCCATATACGAAAAAGTGTCGCATGACATTTCTGGTGACTGTGCTATCACCTGTACTTGGCAGTGACCTTGTTTTTAGCTTTTTTTTTAATTTTGCAAGTTTCATGTTCTCTGCTATCTTTTTGAAAAAAATTGAAAATTTGAGCGTCACTCTAGAAAATGGGCACCCATTTTTGAGAAATTTTTGCAAATGGTATCGAAAATCAAAGTGTGATATATTGTTGGAAAGGTCTTTCCATGCCTAATCCAACCATGATGGTTTCATTTTTAGATTTTGTCATTTGATCAGTTATTTTTTGCAGACTATCTAATTTTTCATGTGCTAACCATTGTTAGATTTTGGATTTTGCTAACCTTTTGTTGGTCTAACAAGTTGTTTTGAAAGTGCTCTTGCTTTCATGGAAAATGCTTAAAATTGTTTAAGGTATTTTGTTCCATCTCTACAACATTTGGATTTTGGGATTAAAATTGAACCTCTCATGTGTTTGGCTTGAGTGTTTTACATGCTTTCATAGAACACATTTCAATTGATGCTATTAATAGGAAATGAATGAACATAGATTTGCTTTCATACAAGTTTGTGTAAGTGAATTCTTGTGTTTAAACCTTAAGTAATTCTTGGTTCCAATATCAAATATCTCATTGAGTGATTGAGGGCATGGATTCATTCCTTGTTTACATAAAGAGTTAAATGCACCACTTTGTGGACTCACTCTATGTTTACTTGGACAGTTAAATATTCCATTGTTCAACCCTATTTCATTTGTGAGTAGTATTGATTAGCAGTCTTAGATTACTTGTGATTGATCTAGATTGCTATCTTGGGTTATTGGACTCGCTAATCTTTCGGCCCCTCATTTATGCCCCGTGGTTGCAAGGTCAGCGCCACATTAAAGGGGAGAGGTCTACAGGAAAGAAGCATTAATTGCTCCACTAGGCAACCCTTTTGTGCTTTTTGGAACTCACTTATTTTCTAAGGTGTGGACTCACTTTGAGTTGATGTGAGGAGTTAAATGTTCCACTTTTGGACTCACTTTGAGTTGATGTGAAGAGTTAAATGTTTCACTTTTGGACTCACTTTGAGTTTGTGTGAAGGGTTAAGTGTTCCACTTTTTGGACTCACTTCACATTCTCTTGAAGGGTTAAATGTTCCACTTTTGGACTCACTTCACATTATCTTAAAGGGTTAAATGTTCCACTTTTGGACTCACTTCTCATTTCCTTAAAGATTTAAGTGTTCCACCTTTAGTGCTTTAAATACTTTTGATAGTGAATTACTTAATTTTATTTTTAGAAGGCCTGCTTCGGGACACACCACCTCAAGGGATGACCTTAACTCCTATGTTTCAGCAGAGTATAAATAGCGGGTGGTGAATTGAAAGACACCTCTCTTGGGAATTGAGTTTGATATCACTCTTGGCTAAGCCTCAAAGAACTTTATACCTTTGAGAAGTGAAGGAGGAGATTTGGGTTACCGTCTCCCCCCGGCTGTGTGATTTTGGATTCTTCTCATCTACAGATTTGGGCCTCACGTACCTTGCATATATCGAGGACTCCCTTTAGCAAAGCTATGTATATCTCTGTAGATAGCTTGATAGGATGTTGTTGTGTTCTAAGTGCCTGCTAAAACATTTTTAAGAACATACACAAGTAGAATCTTTGAGTAGAAATACTAAGTCACTATTCTTGTTCATGTGCAAGGTTGCTTTGCCCCTTGCTCATTGTTTGAACACAACTGCTTGCTTGAACTCCTTGATTGTTGTCTTATATGCTTGATCCATGATAAAAATCTATTAATATACTTGATCTTTTAAAACATTTCAAAATTGAGATTTTTATGTTCATTGGTCATAGAGTCGTACGATTCTGCAACAGTGTCACCTGGCCTTACTGGAAACTGTCGCTTGGCTTAGGGTGAAGTGTCACCTCGCTATAAACTGTCACCTTGTCTGCCTGGAAAGTGTCACCCAGAACCTTTTTGCTATCTTGTTGCTATTGCAATTTGGAGTTGCTAAACTTGCATTTTAACCTGTCGTAGAGTGTCTTTTTTCATTCTTACCTGAAGCTGGTCTGTTATCTGCATGCTCAGACTTGTTCTTAAAAAAAATGAGCTAAAACTATTGGATTTGAGCTTAATGAATGCTACTCTTGATCACTTGTCGCATCACGACTACCTCTCTAGCTACTTGCTTATTGAGCTTCTTGCTCGTTGCTCAGCTTTAGTCAATTGATTGTTGTAAGTGCTTGAGCACTTTTGACAAGCCATCTCTCTATTGTTCTACTTTGACAAGTGATCTTTATTAGCTTTTCTTATCTCAAATATGAGAAATTGTGTCTCATTCTATTAGTCAACCAACATCTCTTTTCATGCTAGTTACAACTCAGTCTCGATTTGAGCAGGAGAGTCATCCTCCATTCAATTATACACAGTTACCTTCTCCAACTAGATGCTCATGAGTGCCCATTAGCAACAACAATTCTAGTTCTAACCAATCTAAGGATTCTAAGGCTACCCCGTGGTACAAAGGAGGTTTCCTCTTTTCCGCATTCAAGACCCCCAAAAACATAGACAGTGTCTCACTCACTTTGACTAAACAAGAAAAATTTCAACGCTTGCAAGAACACTTTGAGCATAAGGATAACCAAGCGTGCTTAGACAAAGAACACAATCAATAAAATATGGATGTTGTTAGACATATGACTTATAGAGGAGTGTCTTATGAGCAACCCGAGACTAGTAACTATGAGCATAGACCTCTTTTTAATGGACACAATGGCAACAACATGCCACCAAGATCTCCTCCAAGAACCACTTTTGGTATGCCTTCTTCACCTCCTAGACCTCCTCCCTCTCAACATGAGGTAGAGGCTGATGATGAGATTTCTAGTGAGGATCTTTTGAGATTTGAACAAGATGTGGTCTCCCAATGAATGATGCATAAGCTTTTAGAGCGTAATGGCAATCAATATTTTCAATATATGACTTCTAGAGGATACAAGCTTCCTCCCAGCTATGATGTCAGACAAATTGTCCAACAAAGAGTACCAATTGAATTGGAAGTCCTTCAGGAAGAACTGCATTGGACAAATCAATGCCTTACCCAAATGGAATTAGAAAGAGAGCCTCCAAAGGTCTCTTTTGTAGAATCAATTTGTGCTCTTCCCTTTGATAGGAGTCTATACATGGTCCCGTTTCCTAGGGATATTGAGTTTCCCAAATATGACAAGTAAATGGTGACCCCCATGACCATGTCCATCACTTTTACACTCTTAGCATGGACTTCCTTCATGAAGACACATTTCTTCTATGACTGTTCCCTAGAAGTTTAAGAGGCCAAGCTTTGGAATGGTTTGCAAAATTGACACCACCGCTTAAGACTTTTGATGAGTTGGCTCAGCAATTTACCTAGCATTATTCTTACAACATCCAACAACCTGTCACCATGATAAATCTCGGTAATTTAAGACAACATCAAGGTGATCCATTTGCAACTTACTTACAACATTGGAGATCATTGTATTCTAGGTATCCTCATCAGCTACCTGAAAGAGAAAAAATTGACATTTTCATCAACACACTTGTGCCTAAGCTATTTTATGATCTAAGGAAGAAACTGTTCTCCTCCTTCCATGACATGGTTGAAAGTGCATATCAAATTAAGGATGTAGCTATAAGAAAAGGGGATATTTTATTAATAAAGATGCTAAAGGCAATGGAAAAGAGAAGAACAAACCTTGGAATAAGAACAAGTATGTTGTTACTGATGGGGTTGTTGATGCTCCTAAAGCTAAAGATCCTGCTTTCAATCTCTCCAACACTATCTATGTAGCAAAACAACAAGAAGCTACCAATGCTCATGGTGCTCCTAAACCTCAATATGCAGATAAGCCTAAGAAGTCATTTCGAAAGTGAATCTATACCAAGTTGGTAGAACCTTATGATGTGATCCTTAAGACTTTGGTTGACAATGGATATCTTACACTTCCTGATAAACCTGGTAATTGGGATCTGCTAAATAAGTCTGATTGGTGGTGAGAGGATTCTTATTGTCATTATCACAGAAACAAGGGACATCTGACAGACAATTGTTTTAAGCTTAAGGATGATATTCAAGATCTTATTGAGAATGGCACAATCTCCACTAATGGCTTAACTAAAAATTCTGATCACACAGCTTTCAAATATCCTCTACCTAAGCATGATAAGGGGGAAACTTCTCAAGCACATAAGAAGAATCATGATGCTAAGATCAATTACACGTATCCTTCTAATACACTTGTGAACAACATGGTAGAGCCCATTGAGAGTGTTTTAATGATGAGGTCTCAAGAGGATAATAAAGCCAATCATGGTAAGCCAAAGTTGGTCTTGCAAACACGTGGTAGTTCATCTTCCTGAAGTGAGACACTGAATGTTTTTACTAGGGGGCACACCAAGATTGTCCTTAAAACTACGCAAGATCCCAAGCAAGCTTTGCCTTCCAAACAAGTGGCTCCTTCAGCCACCCCCAGCTATGATCTTGTCCAACATTTGCAAAAGACACTGGCATAGATATCTATCCTTGAGTTGCTTCGGTTATCCCCTTTGCATAGAGAGATTCTTGATGAGGCTCTACATACAACACGTGTTCCCAATGGCATTGATCTAGATCAATTTCAAGCTATGGTCAACCACATTTCATCTCCGCTATATCTCTCCTTTTCTGTAGAAGATGACATATCTATTGCTCACCCGCATAATCTAGCTTTACACATTGAAGTTCTAGTCTACAATACCTGAGTCCGCCGAGTCCTGATAGACAATGGTGCAAGGTTAAATATTGTTTCTTTCAATGTCATACAACAATTGGGTTTGTCAGAATTTGTTGTGGATTCTAAAAATAAGATTAATATAAAAGCTTATGATGAAGTGGAAAGATCTTCCAAAGGTCTTGTCATGTTGCCTGTCCGAGTGGGCCCTATCACGAAAGATATTAGCTTCCAAGTATTGGACATCCCACTCGCATATAACATTCTTTTGGGTCATCCTTGGATCCATGACATGTAGGCTATTCCTTCCACTTATCATCAGTGCATTAAATTTCTGTACAATGGCACTAAAGTTGTGATTCCTGGAGACCATACTATTGCTATTAATGCTCTTGCTACTACTGAAAAATTTGTTCCTCACAATGAACCTTCTGTTGATCCTAGTACGTCTCTAGTTGCTACTGAGAAAACACTTAAGATGATGAGCCTTGGTATGGGTGAATATACACTAGATTCCTTTGCTTCTATACCTGTTTCTCCTAGGTCATATGGGAGACCTTCTGATCAGATGAAGCCTTCCACTTCTACTATGATGATCTTTGATACTTTTGTTCCTTCATCTGTTCCTTTAGAAGTAGAAAGAGAAGAAAAAGCTATTCAAGAGTGGATCTATAGAGAAGATGAGGGTAGATTATCCCTCCTTGATAATTGCAAAAATACTCCCATGCTCAGTAATTCAGACATAGATACAAATGAGTCACCACTGCACACTATGGTTCAAATGGGAGATGATCTTCCTTCTACTTCACTTCTTTGGGGAGAAGAATGTATATCTACTGATGATATAGCTAAGGCCTCTATGTCTAGAACCTATGTGCCTAAAGAATCATTGAACTATGATAGACAATGTTGCAACATTGCATGACTGTTACAAAGAGGTGATCTCTCACATAATGACATGAGTATCTCTACTTCTCGGCATCTTAAGCCTCTTCCAAAAGATCCTCCCATGATAGATATGGATGTTGATGTGGTTCATACCTCTCATAACCCACCTGACGTAGTTGATGAGTCTCATGTCGGGTCTGATGAGTTTTTTCCATGTATTGCTTTAGTGGATCACGCTGGTCCTTCTATGACAAGTCTAGATCTTAACACTTTTGGAGCTTACCCTATAGGCTTGACCTCTCTTGTCACCAGAGATGATATCCCTCACATAAATGCTATTGAACCAGTCACTTCATTTCATCTCACATCAACACCTGTTACTTCTTCCACCTACGAACTAGCCACAAAAAAGATTGAATCAGCAATCAAGCATCATAGTCATCAAGTCAAAAGAAAAGAGAAATGGTCAGATGGTGCAAACCACATTGTGGTGGTATCTGCACCTAAGAAAAGTAAAAATAAAAATCTGCTCAAAAATAATGAGTCTCAAATAAACGATGACAAGTTGATTCTCTACAAAGAAATGGTGAAATTCTTCAAGCATGATCTCATATCTGTTACACTTTAGCCCACTCCTAGAGCTGAGAACAAAGTTGCTAATGCCTTCGTTACTTCAACATCCATCTTACAAATGAAAAAGCATAAAATTCAATTCAAGTTCCTGTGGATGAATTATGCTCCTACCTTCCACCTCATATCCCTCCTAAAAATCCACCACGCCATTCTTTCTGCCATCCCTTACACTTTGCCTTTGTCTCTGGTGACTTGTATAGGAAGGGTCTAGACGGAACTCTCCTTAAGTGTCTAGAAATAGAGGAGTCAGAAAAAGTGCTAGCTAAAATCCATGATGGCATATGTGGATCACATTCTAATGATCCTCTGCTAGCTCAGACATTGCTTAGGGCTGGTTATTATTGGTCAAACTGGTTGAAACCTCCTATCATCACAGTTGCAGCATTTGGGCCTGGGGCCTATCAGTTTTCTACATCAGAGGAAGTAGATTCTTGATGCCCATTTCTGTCTGGGGCATTCTTTGTACATATTTATTGATCCTAAAAAAATTCCAAAAAAATTCATATATGATGCTAAAAAAATCCGAAAAAATCCAAAAAATTCAAAAAAAAAAAGAAAAAAGAAAAATTGCCTTGTTGAAAACCTAGAAACAGGGGCCTTGGTAGCAAAAATACAAAAAAAATTATAAAAAAGTCCTAAAAAAACAAAAATTGCAATAAATCTATCAAGTGGTGAAAACTTGGAAATAGGCACTACTTGAGACCCTTGCACCTATGTCTATCAGTCTTGCGTGGTGCTCATTCGCTCCACTTCTCTCTTTGCCTCTCCTAGCCTAGAATTGACTCTTGTCTTAGTCTAGGGGGCATCTATTGTTTTGAGCTTATCTTGGGTCTCTTTGTGCATCTAGGTTTCTTAGGCATCTCGTAAATGGTGTTTTTCAACACCATCCCAACTGTGTTTTTCAACACTACCCTAGCGTCAAGTGTTTCTCAACACTTATCAGATATCCTACCTACAGTCTAGATGATGCAATATTTCTCACTGGCAGATGTGATACTCAAAGTTTGACTCTATGACCTACACACACACTTAAACACTTGACTTGCTTGAGATATGTGGACTTTATTTTTCTTTGTGTGTTGTCTATGAGGATTTATTTGATGAGTGGTCTCTCCCTGAGAAGTTTTTGATGATGCATAGCTAGAAGACTAAGAAAATGAGAACATGTTTTATTGCTTTTTCTACTTGTGGGTATATTTTGTTGGTCCTAACTGTCATGAGCATTTATGCTGGTCTTACTTGACACTATGGACCTACAAGGTATTATCCTTGACTGTTTTGTAAGTGCATGCTTATAGTCATCTTGAATTTCTTGTGTCTCGATGCGAGCATAATCTTGCTATATCAAACTTAGGTAATCTCACTGCACTAGTCATCTTGACCTGCATGTCTTTGATGCCTAGGTGGGATTTCCACATTTCTATCTGATATAGATCATATTCAGATCCACATAGTTATGCTAGTGTGTATTGTATGATCTTGCGATGCTACCAATAATGCTCAATGATGAATATTAGATGTCTATTGGCTTTGTGACCTTGCAAGTAAACCACTTTTCATGTAGCTTGCATTCTTAGGTTCACGTTAGTTTAGTTTTTCATCTTGCATATGGAGAGAGCTCTCCTTTCATCTTTCGTGGACTTGTTAATCAACTGCGCTCCTCTTTCACTTCTTCCCAATCATGTCTTTCGCTTCTTGTCTTTCATATCCCATCATTTTCTATTCATTTCGAGATCGAAACCAAAATTTGAGTTCACCTTGATCGTCCCAATCATCTTTTTCCTTCTTCCGTGTAGTTGGTTAACCTTTTGAGGCCTGATCCTTCGATCTTCACTGGGGCATTCTTCACCTCTTCATCCCCATCTCTTTCAAACTTCTAGTCTTTCATTCACTTTCAAACTCCTCTCTCCATGGTGTTTACGGGTTGAGGGACCGATAGGTTCGTGCCCCATGTCCCATGTGTGGGGCATATCTTCACTGCTTGATGGTTATTCTATTCTCTTTCTTTGATTATAATTTCTAGTGATTTGATCATGTTGCTCTTGCTTCTGCTTTCCCTCTACCTGATTTCACTTTCAATCCCAAGGGGGCAGACACATCATATCTTATTGGCTATCTCTTTCCTAAGTGTTCAGTACTGTTGCTACCAGGCTGACCATGCAGGATTTGCTTTTTATCTACACTTCATTCTTCAGAATCAGAACGCTATTGCTTTCCTTCTTGGCTATCTCTTGCTTTCTTGGCTGATCTAAGTTTCTTTGTGATCCCAAATCGATCTCACATTTCAACTTCATTCTTCGACTGCATGTGTTCCCAGATCGATCACACATTAGTCAAAGAGGGGCAAATGTATACACCCAAAAATGGTCACCTAGACTATTAGCCCCTTTTGCTAAATCATAAATTGCTTGTTCTTGATCAAATCCTAGCTCTATCATTTATTCAATTATTTTCTATGGGCTAACCATCTTATCCTAAGTCTTTATTTATTAAAAGGAATATTTCCTCCCCTTTTAATAAATAAAAAGCCCCCACTTTTCCTCTTATCCTAAGTTGCACAAATAAAGCATTATTCTTATTTTATAAAAAGGAAAAAAGCACTTTTTGTCTCATATGGACACAAAAGTCAACTCTTATTTTCTCATTGGAGGATATTTGTGCACATGGATTGATCCCTCTTCAAGCTCCACCATTGATTAAATATTTTGCCTCTTAATCTCCATGGTCCATTCCTTCTCATTTCCTTTAAAAGGAGAGCTCTCTTCTTCATTTTTATATCTTAGGTTTTTATGCTAATGTTATGTTGCAGGTTTTCTAGGTCATTTTGGAGCTTTTAAAGATTTGGTGCATTCTTGGCTTTTGCATCTACATGTTATCATAGTTTCATTTCTTGCATTATCATGGCATTCTTAGCTTAGATTTCTTTTATGTTTTAGATTAACCCATCTAGCTTAACTAGGAGGCTTTGTAATACTTGCATCTTTCACTTTCATAGCTTAGCTTGCATTTCCATTTCTAGCATAGCATTGCATTGCATTTTCATTCTTGATTCTTGAGGATATTGGCATTCTTGCCCTTGTCTTCATTGAATCTCCCATTGCATGGTTTAATAGCAAGGTTATTGGTTAAATAGATCTAGCTGAGAACATTCTTAAAACCCTTGCACTCCATGCCTAGGGAGCTATGGATCAATTTTTGAGACCTCATTCTTGAGTGTTCTTGAATGTAATGATTCATAGAAGTGTGACACAATTATAGCACACACCTATTAGCTTTAATCTTTGATTCAACTTTATCATTCAGCTCAGCTTGAGATTCTTATCTCTTATTTTTAGACTTGATTATCTCTTAACAACAATGGTGTTGATCTTGTCTTTTGATTTTAAGACTTGACTATCACTTAACAGCAATAGTGTTGGTCTTGTCTTTCAGCTTATCTTTGTCCTGATGTGTTCCAATCTGTCGAACACACATCTGAGTTGTTTTGTGATCCCAAATTGATCTCACATTTCAATTCTTCTTTGACCACATGTGTTCCTAGAATGATAACACATTAGTCAAAGAGGGGAAAATGTATGCACCCTAAAATGGTCACCTAGACTTTGGGCCCCCATTCGGCAATTTATCAAATCTCTAAATCAATATTTTCAAAAATCAGCATTTTATCAATTATATCAATTTCCTTGATCAAGTTCTATTTTATCATTTTCGATTATTTACCTTGGGCTAACCATTTTATCTTAATTCTTTATTTATTTAAAAGGAATATTTCATCCCCTTTTATTAAATAAAAATCCCCCACCTTTTTCTCGATTCCTAAGTTGCACAAATAAAGCATTATTCTTATTTTATAGAAAAAGAAGAAAAGTATTTTTTGTCTCATATGGACACAAAAATCAACTCTTATTTTCTCATTGGAGGATATTTGTGCACATGGATTGCTCCTCTTTGATGCTCCACCATTGATTAAATGTTTTGCCTCTTAATCTCCATGGTCCATTCCTTCTCATTTCCTATAGAAGAAGAGCTCTCCTCCTTATTTTTATATGCATTTTTTAATGTTAATGTTATGCTGCAGATTTTCTAGGTCACTTTGGAGCTTTTGAAGATTTGGAGCATTCTTGGCTTTTGCATCTACATTCCATTCTTTGTTTCATTCATGCATAGTAGCTTCATGTTTATTCTTTAATAGTTTAGATTTCCTTTCAAGCTTTAGAGTAACTCATCTAGTTTAACTAGGAAGGATTTGTAACACTTGCATCTTTCCTTTCATAGTTTAGTTTGTACTTTCATTTTTATAGCTTAGCTTGCATCTCTCATTTCTAGCTTGCATATTCATCTTAATCTAGTTTTCATTTGCATTTTATTTTGATTCTTGGAGATATTGGCATTCTTTCCCTTGTCTTCATTTGAATCTCTCATTGTGTGGTTGACTAGCAAGGTCATTATCTTAATAGCTCTAGTTGAGAGAAAACTTAAAATAATCTTGCAACTCCATGCATAGAGAGCTCTAGGTCAGTTTCTAAGGCTTCCCATTCATGGATTCCATTGGATATAATGACTTAGAGAAGTGCACTATTTGAGTGTGTACAATTATATGGGTAGAACTACTGCTCAAAAGGTCTTGAGAGCAGGATTCTAGTGGCCCACAACCTTCAAAGATGCAGAGCAACTGGTAAAAAAGTGTGATGCTTGTCAAAGATTCTCTAGTAAGCTCAATTTTTTTGGAAATGTACCTTTGATGTCAATTGAGGTGCAAGCTCCATTCCAACAATGGGGAATGGATTTTATAGGAGAAATCCCAAACAAGTCCAGTGGAGGACACTCTTGGATCTTAGTTGCCACTGATTATTTTACAAAATGGGTAGAGGCCATTCCTACAAGGAATGCAACAAGCAAGGTGGTGATTGATTTTCTATTGAATAATGTTGTTATGAGATTTGGTTGTCCTAAAAGGATAGTCAATCATAATGCAATGTGTGTCAGGTCTATTGAATACAAAGAATTCTCCAAAGTTCTAGGAATTCAGATGTCATACTCCTCACCTTATCATCCATAGGGAAATGGACAGGCATAATCAACCAATAAAAGTTTGACTAAAATAAACAAGAGGATTCTTGATAAGAATAAAAGGGCATGGAATTCAATGTTACCATTAGTTGTATGGGATGACAGGGTAACTATGAAGAAGGAAATTGGTTGTGCACCATTTGACCTAGTGTATGGGATACATGCAAGGATGCCTCAAAACAACTTATTGGAAATGTATAAGTTTGTTCAATTATATGACAATGATATAGATGATGAAATGCAATTAAGAATTGAAAATCTCATCAAGATGGATGAAACTAGAAGAGAATCAACTTCAAAAATGCCAAGTTACAATTGCAAGTTAAAAATTTGTATGACAAAAAGACTGTTGAAAGGAAGTTCAAACCTGATGACTTGGTATTAATCTAGAATGCTAGATTGGAAGATAAAGGGAAACATGGAAAATTTGATCCAGTCTGGCTAGGACCATATCTGATTCATGAAAGATAGGGACAAGATTCTTATATTGTCAAAGAACTAAATGGTGATATTCAAGAATTGCCAGTTCATGGATAATTCTTGAAAAAATACTTCAATTGAAGGTATTTTTCTTTCCATGAATAGTAGTTAGGTCTATACATGTTGTAAATTTTCTAGAGGTGTGCTTGCTCCCTGTTTCATTTCATCTTAGTTTGTAGGGTTTTGTCCTATTTCTCTCTGTACTTGTTCTTTTTCCAGTAGGTGGTCTGCTTCTCCCAGTGATCCTGAATCCTTTCCATGCCTGCAAGAGACACACATCCCCAGATAGAGCCATTGTTAGCACCTGCAAAACTTTTTCTCTGGTCTCTGCGAAGTTTTTCTCTATCTCTAGCCTTAAACCCTAGGTTCAAAATTCATATTTCTAGTTGTTAGAAAGGTAGAAACTCTAATTTTCTTGGTCAGGTTCTAATTTTTCATTACCTTTTTCGGGCCACTTAAGTGATCTTAAAACCATGTGTGCTTTACTCTCCCAGTTAGTCGCTCAGTCTCCTAATGAAAACAATATATTCCTTTTTATCTGGCAACTCTCTGAATCCTTTAGTCATGAGTGCTCTCAATGTTTTCAAAATATTCCTTATCCTTCAGTGACCTAGTGGACCGTTATATTTTCTTTAGTCACTGAATCTCATAATGGTTGCTCACATCATAAGGAATGGTACAGGTGGATCTGATGTCAGATGGAGCTAAGGTGTCCGATGACTATTGGTTGTAGGATAGTGAATTGGTAGTTTTTAGTGGGCCTGAAGTCTTTAGTTTATGGAGTAAATTAAAGTTCAAATAGGATCTATGGTTGTCATATATTCTCAAGAAAAAGATGCATGATGTTTATCCTACGCTATCATACGAAAACCATTGATCTTAGTATGCTCAGAGTTTATAAAGAGAAATTCAATGATCTAGCGACTGAGGAATTTTTTAGTCTCCAGATCTAACTCAGAGTTAAGAAATGTTTCTGCAACTTAGAGATTTGTGTTAGTCACGTGTTCTCAGGGTTTAACCCTAGTTAAAGAAAAGATTGCAAGACTCAACGAATCTCTTTGTCGCCAAGTCTCTAGATAATGCAAGGGTTAAACAAAAGGATAACTTCATGTTCATGCCTGATGGTTAAGTTTCTTATCCAATGACTTAGCAACTGTGTGGTCACGTGATTCTCCTGATTCTGATAGTTAAGTGCTAAACCTTTAGCCTTCTAGCGATGCGGTTATCTCTGGGTCACTGAATCAAACAGCTAGCTCAAACGACTAAATATGGACCATAGGATGGATGGAGTTGAAGATCAATGATAGTAACATAATTTCCAGAAGAAGTTTGAAAAGTTAAAATGTTTCAACAATTGAGAGACTCCTTATTAGTCGCTAGATCTCCAAATCGGGTGATCGCTGAATATTTTAAAAGGACAATAAAGTTTTCGCGACTAAGAGAAGTTCTTAGTCACTAGATCTCATGATAAGAAAAATTAAATGCTGGCTCCTTAGTCACAAGATCATGAGATTGCAGTCACCGAGTGAATAAGTATAACTAAAGTTAAATAAGATGTATAGTGATCTCACGACTAGGGAAAAATGTAAACCAGGATTCCTATTGAGTTAGGCTATGAAGCCCAGGTAAAATGAAGAGATATGATAGTTGTGATATAAAGATAATCTAGATTTGAATATTGGCCATTGATGAGCTATCTCACACCATACATGTAGCTATTTCTTTCAGATTTGAATATTTTAAGGGTTTCTCAGTGATAAAAGGACTGGATATTCAATGTTTGAGCGGCTAGATCTGGTAGATATGATGTTGTCAACTGTTACAGTGTGGTCCAGAGAGTATGATGATTGATGTAGAGGGTTTGTATCATAAAAGAGTGGGTGATGCAATTGACCAAGGTATGTTGCAGGTGAAGTGATCAGATTGATTAGCATGGTAGATTCATGATCTTCGGTGCATTGCTCTGAAATTTCTCATAAATGAAGATCATTTTGGATCTGATTGTTCGAGATTGCTTGGTTTTTCTCCCCTGTAGTAATCTCTTAATTGAGCCTTGTTGGTATGGTGGGTGAAAATCCTAACCCTATCCTAGCTATCTGAAGCTTGTTGCATCCTTCCTTGAGGCTTCCAAGATAGCTAGTGACTATATATTGCAGTTGTTTTTACTTTTTAGTGGATTGATGATCTTTAGAGCAATTGAAGAAGGAGAGCTTGGATTTAGGGTTTTTTTCCTAGCATTTTGTTGTTTGGCAATGTATTGATTCTGCAAGTTTTAATGAGAATACACTTGAATTACAATCTTAGATCTGTGTATGTCTTCTTGTTTTTATCTTGGATTCTTATATGTTAATGTCACAAAGTGAGTTAATATATGGTATACAAAGTATATTGTGAGATTATCTTTGAGTTCTTGCCAAAGTCAAGATTAAATCCTTAATGGTAGTTTCAGAGAATTCATGGTTCAGTAAGAATTTGATGTGTAGGTGTGAGAGGGAGAGGAATAATAGGCAAAGCACTTATTTTGAATTTAGGGGTGTTTGAGTTAGGATTTCAATTGATGTATGTTGTGGGTTACTCTATGCCCTAGGTTAAGGCACTAATTTGTTCTTTGGAAATAGTTCATCATCATCAATCACAAATATAAATGATAAAATCTTTAAATCAATTTGTAAAGGGTATAAATGTATAATATTTAGTGATTCCTTTAAGAAGTGAATCAAGGGTACACCCGCCTGAGCATCTAGGCTCAAAGTGTAGGAGGATCTTTGTTGATCCTTGTGAATTGGCCCTTTTCCTTGTAGACTTTGGAGTGGTGATAGAGTTAGTGACATTGGTTTGTCGATCATAGTGTAAATCTGCAAGTAGAAAGAAAAGGGGAACCAACACATAACAGTGCCTGTTCTTTATCCACATTGTTTTGGTATCTTTTTAAATCATGAATTGTTACACTTATCATCACCTCATCAAGCCTATTTGATATTCAACCTTGTCTATAACTACAAACTCAAAAGTGTTGTTTGTCATTGGGACTAATCTTTGCTTACAAATTTGATCACCATTTATTGACATCCTTTTGATAGTCACTTCTCAAGACTCTTGGATGCACTTTTTTTCTTTTGTTCTTACTATTCCTTCACATGAATGATCATCTTTTGTGCTCACTATCATGAGGAACTCTATGACACTCTAAAAGTGCCATTCCAACTTCATCAACATTGTCTTTTCCATTTGCAGTGTATACCACTACTTTTGATGCATGTTGAATGCCCTCCCATTTAGCTAGTGTCTCCTCTAATAGTCATCTTTTAATTTTGGCCTTTTCTCTCTACTTTTATAGACAATGCCATTCTCTACCTTATCATCTATGTCTACTCTTTCCTTTGACATACATTCTTGGAAGTTACTTTGAATGTGGTGGATCATGTGTTCTACATAGTATCATTACATGCTCTTCTCTTTTACAGTGACTGTCACTGTTCTTCACAAGAGTGCTTTTGTCACTTACCATGACTACTAGAGATCTAAGAATTCAAAACTCTTAGAAACCCTCATCAAAATAGTAGAGAATTTATTTTTGCAAAATAAAAGATGTATCTCCCTGTGAACATTTTAATGAAAACTACTTCTCTTTCTTTGACATCTACCATTCCTTGTTACTTCCTTCAACAATTTACTCTTTTTCTATGTCTAAAACACACCTTTGAATGTCCAAAGAATGCTGCTATTGTTTACATGAAATCTACATTTCATCTTTCACTTATGCAAGACACCGGTGTGTACTCTATGCTTTCTAGTCTACACACATACTTCTCTCCACCAGTTATAGCCTAATCTGTCTGATTATTATAATAGTCACCAACTTGTGAAAACAATATTGTGTCTCAACGTGTAATGTAGTCCTCTCCAACTCATGCTTGAGGAGCTTATATAATAATCAACTAATTAGTGTTTTTGGTTTTGATGTAAATTGTATTAAGACATTTTGACCGCCAACTCACTTATGTTTGGAGTCTTCTCCATATTCCGTACTCTTGGCCCAAATTTATTTATCTCACTGATAATAATTGGAAATGAAATGTATGTATTTCATTGCTTACCATAGTTATCTGTCGAATATGAATTAATCCACTTCAATGATGATAAATGTTGATGGAAGTCCCAAGTACAGATAAATGTTGATGGCAGTCCCAATTAATACCCTTACCCATTTTGATAGAACAGATACATAATGGTATTAACTAAAATTTCTCTTTTCCTTTGTGAACAATATATGTATCAACTCTTATATGCACAACAGCACAAGTGATGAACATTCAATTTTTCCTAAGCAGTACTTTGAGCTTTCCTGCCAACACATGTACTATTGTGAAAATCATCACAAGTCCATTTGTTGGAGGAAATCTCATAGTACACATGTTTGGAAGTCTGAAGGAAATAAGAGAATTTTAAGAGTCACGAGTCTTAAGATTGTACTTAATAGAGCCAAGCTTCATTCAATGGTACATTCAAACATGAAACAAACCATTCTTAAACCATATTAAACTAGTAAACCAAAGGACATATTGATTATAAGTAAACTAGTAAACCAAAGGACATGCTTTTACTACTAAGTCTCTCTTTGTTGGGCATACTGATTATAAGTACTTGACATATATCACAAATATTTCTAATTAAGATTGGCGGGATGATTACGCCTATCTTGAAAAAAGACTGTCAAATCATTATGCTTTCAAATCAATTACCTATCGACGTATCCCTTGCGAGGGAGAGAAGCCAAACACATAAAGAACATGCACATAAACACGGCAATTGAAAAACTTAAATGGAATACACCAAGAAGTACCAAATGATGAATGCTCAATTGTTGTAATGGCAAAGCAATATTAGAACCGTCAATTTCTAGAACTTGATTTTTCTATAGTCCAAATGATTTTCCTTATTTCTTGCCTATGCTTGGTGACAGGATTTTGAACATTGTTGACATACTTAAATGGAATACACAATACCAAATGATTTGTTGGTTGTGGATTATTCCCTTTGATCTTCAACCTGCAGATTTACACTTTGATGGATAATTTGAATAAAACTTTGACTCTATCACCACTCCAAAGTCCACAAGGAAGAGGACCAACTGACAAGGATCAAAGGATCCTTCTACTCTTTGAGCTTTAATGCTCAGGCGGGTGTACCCTTGACTCACTTCTCTAAAGGAGTCTCAAAATGATGTATACAATGCTCAACACAAATCTATAAAAGGTTTATCAAATGAATGTTTATGTTTGTGGTTGTTAACCATGCATGCCTCAAGAAGAAGGACCAGTGCCTTATCCCAGGGCTCAGAGTCACCTAACTATATATCTCAACTGAATACCTCAAGTCAAACACAATGGAAACTAGAGTAAGTGCTTTGCCTATTACCCCTTTCCCTCAACCACAAGGACATCAAATTCTAAACCTGGCTGCAAACTCACTAAATTCACCTAAAAGACTTTAATCCTAACTTTGTTAGAAACTCAGAGATGAATTCAAAATACTCTTTATTTACCATACATTAGCACACTTTGTGAAACTAACATATGTGAGCTTAGAGACAAGCAAGAAGACATACACAAGATGCAAGATTGGGATTCAAAATGTTCTCATTAATATAATCAGGATCAACATACAATCAGAATGATACCAAGATAAGAAAAGTCACAAAATCAGACTTCTATCAGTATATTACAGTCAAAAACCAGGGACCAAAAGCAACAATGTTTTGGAACCCTTGCAAAATCAAAGATTATGCCACTTATACCACTAGCTGCCTTGGGATCCTCAAGATCGGATGCAACAAGCTTCAGACAGCTAGGGTAAGGGTTTCAACCACCCAACCTGCTGGAAATGGTCAAAAAGTTATTACAGGGGTGGGAAACACATCAAAAATAGGAAAGAAGAAACCAGAACTGATCCACAATGATGAAAATATTCTCTGCAAGTACTAGGGATCACAAAACTAGGCTCAAAAGGACACCTTGCAACATGCCTTGAGCACACAAACACCACAGTACAAGCTCTACAAACAATCCAACAACATCTTAGACCACACCGCAAACAACAAACTGGTCACTTCTCACCAAACTGGGTCACCTCTACAATGAATTCCAGTCCTTTCTGGTCACTCAAAATGTCTCGGCAAATTTGAATTTGAAAATAAATGATCACATTACTATTTTACCCTTCAATCGGTGGCTCATATTCAAAATCAGATCAACAATAAGTCACGGTCGTTGATCCTTTATCTTTCGCGGGCTCAGCAACCTTAACTCCTCTCGGCACCTCAGGTTACATTCAATGAACACGCAACAAAGAAAAATCCCAGTTGTGGAATGAAAAGCCAAACCCCAGCTAAATCCAGTGAACAAATGACTGCATGTGTTAAAATAGCCCACTTAAATCATCTGGCGAATTGGTGACAAAGGAACTTTCACCAATTCACAGAATACTTCCTGCCTCCACTAAAAACTCTAGCGACCCCATGACCACTATTCACTGAATCACCAGATGAATTAGGGCATCACCTTTATATTGTGTGAATGTGTGAACACATAGAAAATTTATTAGCATCGCTAGATCATTATCCACCCCGCCAAACACTTATCGGGACCTCTAAACTGCAACGGACCCCACTCCTAACTCTACAACTATGATGCCACATGTCACAACACCATTCGCTGAAACTACCTAGTCACCAGCACTGAACCCATGCCAAGAAAAAGCCTTACCTCCTTGGAAGATTGGATGGTGGTCGCATGATTGCAAAGGGGAGGAATATTCCTCACGATCAAGCGGCAACCGTAGATTTTCCACATTGTCACACTGCCTAAGAATACCAGGTCCCCCATTACGCGACCACATGACTGTGGAAAACTAACCACCCGCCAAGTCACCAGATGTTAAGGACCAAACTGCCAGAATCAAGCGACCACGTGACTGAAGCAAAACAAACCGCCCGGAGGGTCGCGAGATGCTAGCAGATAACCGCTAGATATTTGGAGATCACGCGACTAATAGTCACCAAGTCACTGGATAGAAGATGTAACCACCCGAAGACCTGGAGAATCAACGACAAGAAACCCTAACAAGGACTGGGCCCCATCAACCAACCACCAAGCATTCAGTGACCACGCGACTAACCACCTGGAAGTTCATTGAATGTTAGTCGTTGACCTCCAAGAAACCAGAGAATGCATGACTAAAGAGAAGAGACCGCCCGCCAGGTCGCTGAATGCTAAGGGATTAATCACCAGAAACCAGTGAATAGGAGATAACCACAAGTCACCAAGTCGCTGAATGAGAACTAACCGCCAGAGCAAGGTGACAACAAGAAGAACACAGGGCAGGACATTTTCACAAAAACATTTGTAGGGAGGAGGCCATTTTCATAAGGTTTTACGAGGATTGGAAAATGGACTAACATGATGAATGCTCAATTGTTGTAATGGAAAAGCATCAGAACCGTCCACTTCTAAAATTTGATTTTGTATAGTCTTAATTATTTTTCTATAGTCCTAATGATTTTTAAAATTGTTGACAAAGAGTGTTTCTTTTTTTGGTTATAGTATAAATGATTTTTCTATAGTCGTAATGATTTTTCTTATTTCTTCTCTTTTGTCCCTTTTTGATTTCCTATATATGTGCTCCATGATAGGATTTTGTCACCTTCTTTTGATGGTATATTTCATTCACTCTATGTGGAATACTATTTTGTTCACTATTTTATTTCAGCTTCATATTTATTCCATTTTTCATATACATAGAGACTACACATGCTGATAAAAAAATGAGCTATTTGATTTAGGTTTACTTTTCATTATTGTAAATGGTTAATATTTATGATGGTACTCCTTGGTGTATTTTATATAAAAATAATAAATGTAGTAACGATGGTGCGGTGCATTATTGATATAGGCTCGATGACTCTTGTCAATGTGCCAAACTATCAATATGGTGGTGGGTAGTGTGTGTTGAAGACTTCACTGACACCAAACAACCCTGGACAACAATTTTGGTGCTACCCAAATATAAAAAGGTTAATAATGTGTATATATTTAAAGTTTCTAATGTAAATACTATTCACTATAATATAAGAACTAATGTAGATTGGGTATCATAGGGAAATAATGGCTACAGATACTTTAGTTGGGTCGATGAGAACTCATTTGCATTTATCCGCCCATCTCCACTTATCTGGGATGAAGGATTTGAATGTAAAATGTGTCAAGCTAGGGAAAATTCTGAAATTATATTTTTATGATGCCTTCTCTATATTGTAATCACATATCTTTGTTGTGACCATATGTAGAGATGAACTTAGGAATTAGTTAGTTTAGTATTTTCATATTGTAACTAATATTTTAATATTGATATGGCATAACTTCTCTTTGCCTCAAGTGCACATATATATGGTTTACATCTTCTTTTAGAATAATTCTTCATGTTTATGGCTTAGGTGAGCCCCAATCTGCTATCAATCACATGATTTAACTTATAATGTTTTCTTGGTTATTCCATTTGTTCCTTGACCTTGACTATGGATTGACTATCATTTTCAAGCTTGAGTGAGGCTTCATACCATGCAGCATCCGTAGATTTGTATGCAACACTGATTTATGTTGGAGGTAACCTACATGTGTCATGTAAACAACATGGTTGAATGCAATCTCTTTTGCATGTTTTCAAGAGTTTTCCCACCAATACAAGCATAAATAACATGTTGAACATAGTTTACAGATGTTGTGTGGTATGAAGTCTCACTGAAGTTTGAGCGCAGTGTGGTATGAAGTCTCCCTTTATTCCAATGAGGGATTGGAATGAGTTGATTTTGGATGCAAAGGAGAATGGGGATACTCAAAGAGGAATTACACCAACAAATGAGAGAAGGTATAAACACAACAGCTGAGAAACATAAATGCAGATTTCACAACAACTGAGAAACATAAATGTAGATTTCACAACAGCTAATAAACATAATTGTAGGCATCAAGGTCAAAAGTTTTTGGAGACAACATAATTGAGTTGTATATCCAAGCGATTGAGTGCAACTTCGGCACCTCCGATTCCAAGTTGACACTATCGGATAAAAAGACCATAGATAAGGAATAAATTTAGAGAATGGAGGAGGTCCATAATGACCAAAATAATATAGGATGAACCTCAAGTTAAATGAGGCAACTGCAAACATTTTAATATATTTTTATTATTAAATAATAAAATTTACATATACTAGTGTTCTAAGCCCCCTCATTACATGATTTATTATTATAAGCCCCCTCTAACTTAGGCATCTAGAAAATGAAACTAAAACCTATTGGGATTGAGATAAACCTTATAGAACAATAGCAGCTAGGAAGGATCGCTTGGCAACATCTATTGAATAAATCTTTTGAATACATTTGTAGCTCATGAATACAAGGTCCTCCAACAAATGTATTCAATAGATGTTGGAAAATGATCCTTCCAAGTTGTTGTTGTTCTATAAGGTTTATCTCAATCCCAATAGGTTGTAGTTTCATTTTATAGATGCCTAAGTTAGAGGGGGCTTACAATAATAAATCATGTAATGAGGGGGCTTAGAACACTAGTATATGCAAATTTCATTATTTAATAATAAAAATCTATTAAAATGTTTGCAGTTGCCTCATTTAACTTGATGTTTGTCCTATATTATTTTTGTCATTATGGCCCTCCTCCGCTCTCTAAATTTATTCCTTATCTATGGTGTTTGGATCCCATAGTGTCAACTTGGAATCGAAGGTGCAGAAGTTGCACTCAATCACTTGGGTATACAACTCAATTATGTTGTCTCCAAAAAAATGTCACCATGATGCCTACAATCATGTTTCTCAGCTGTTGTGTCCTAGGACCCCTTATGACCCTTTATGACCATTTACGATCCCTAAGAATACATCTTAGAGGTCTTAAAATGTTGTAAAGGGTCATAAGTGGCTCCTAGGAGGGGTTAGATGAGCTTCCACCTTCACATGGTTGGCCTTGTTAAGTAGACAATGTTATGCTCTTCTCGAAACAAAGAGAAGCTCAATAATTTAAGGTCTTAGTCCACAAACTAATTAAATTAGACTTACTTTCCAAAACACATAAAAAACATGCACAGGTGATCCCATGAAGCTATGTCCCACATTTAGGGACGAACAAAATCACGGCGTTGGGAGAAGTTTTTTTTTTGATGCATTTGTATGAAGTATATATTTTGTGCGAAGTGGTGGAGACACTTCGCACAAAGTCACCAAACAAGGGGCTTCATGCGAACACCCCTAGGTGGCCTCGTGCGAAGCAGGGCTTCACACGAAGTCCCTTTTGACTAGATTTTTTTATAAATTCTGGCGTTTTATGTTTTTTATTATCATTTTTACTGACACTATTTGTGGACCCCAGGGCTTGGAGTGAAGTACCTCAGCACGCTAGTACACTAGCGCCTCCTGAGCTTCATCGATGTCTTCAGTTTCCTAGTAGTATCAGGTACCCAAATTTTTCTCATTTTTTATTGTAAATAATATGTTTTGTATTTATTTTAGCTAGTTATTTGTTTTAACTAATTTTTTATTTGTACAAATGTTAGAAATTTGTAGTTAAATATTATCTAATATGTTAGAAATTAATAGTAGAATGTTAGAAAATCATAATTAAAAATTAGAAAATAATAGAAATATTAAAATTCATAGTATAAATGTTATAATATGTTAGAAAATGTTAGAAAATCATAGTAGTTTGTTAGCACCTATTAGAAAATATTTACAAAACATTAGAAATCGTAGTAGAAATGTTAGAAAATGTTAGAAAAGATTATGATTAAAGTTAGAAAATGTTAAATTTTAAGTTTAAAGTTAGAAATGTTAGAAAATGTTAAGTTTTAAGTTTAAAGTTGTACATATTAGGAATTTCTCTCTCTCACACATGTACATGCATTTTTAATTAGTAAATATTAAAGTTAGTTATTTTTTTAAAATAATTTTAGTCTGTAAAAATCTTAGAAAATTGTAGTTAAATTTTTGAAAATGATCTGGTAGTATGTTAGAAAACGTTAAAAAATTGTAGTACAATAAGTTTGTAAGACCCTTATTCCTCTCTTACGACATATTAAGACACTTAGGATCCTTTAGGAATCTCAAGATCTTATAATACATATTAGGACATCTTACTTGACACATAGGACCCCTTAGGACCCATACGACCCATTATTATATCTTCAAATGTCCTAGGACACATTCATCTATCTTAGCTTTTGTTAATACGTATGTGAACCCATCGTTGCCCACAAGAACCCTTAAGACATACTAGTATCAATTAATGTAACCTAAGATCCCTTAGACCACTTATCACATCTATGACCCATTAACATTGTTGGACCATTATACATCCCTTACGACATTTTAAGACATATATGACCCATTTAGATCATCAAGGCCCATTAACATATCTTAGGTTGTCTTAGGACACATTTATGTACATCTTAGATTCAATTAATATCATACAAGGATCCACTAATGAAACGTAGGACCCCTTAGGACCTCTTATGTTACCCTCGACCCCTTATGACACTCTACATAACCCTTATCCATCTCTTACATTATCTTAAGACACATCTAGGACTCATTGTTATCCGTGACCTCTTAAGATAGTCTAAGACCACTTATATTGCACCTACGACCCATTAACATTCTAGGACTCTTATCTGGATCCCTTATGAAATCTTAAAACAAGTATGAAACCTTAGGACCCCCAAGACCCATCAAAGAATCTTAGGATGTCCTAGGATCACTTAGACCACTTATCACATCTATGACCCATTAATATTATTGGACCATTATACATCCCTTACGATATTTTAAGACATATATGACCTATTCAGATCCTGAAGACCCATTATACATATGAGGATCCACTAATGTAACCTAGGACCCCTTTGGACCTTTTATGTTACCCACGACCCCTTAAGACACTCCATGACTCTTATATATACCTTAGGACCTCTTATGTTACCCACGACCCCTTAAGACAATCAAGGACCACTTACATTACCCACAACCCCTTAAGACACTCTAGGTCATATTAGGTCCTAATAGGTCACATTAGGTCATATTAGGAAATAAGGTATGTCTAAGTTGTTTCTCTACTTAAAGACCTAACTAGACCTATTACGACCAAGTAGACCTAACTAGGACCTATTAGGACCAATTAGATAGGTATTAGGTCTTTAACCAACATTAGTCTAATCAATTAGATGTATTAGGACCTATTAGGTCCAAATAGACCTAACTAAACCTATCTAGACCTATTATGATCAATTAGACAAGTCACTAGACCAATTAGGACCTATTAGGACCAAAATTTAGGACCTATTAGACTTAACTAGACCTAACTGTACCAAGACCAATTAGGACCTATTAGGAATAAAATTTAGGACCCAATTATCTACCTAATTAGACTTTATTTTAGACCTATTAGGACTAATTAGAACCAATTATCACCAATTAGAACCAATTATCACCAATTAGAACTAATTAGGACCTAATTAGACTCAATTAGAACCAATTATGACTCAATTAGAATCGATTAGAACCAATTAGGATCTAATTAGACTCAATTAGAACCAATTATGACTCGAGGACCACTTATGTTACACACAACCCCTTAAGATAGTCTAGGACCACTTATATTACCCACGACCCCTTAAGACACTCTATGACTCTTATCTATACATTGGGCCAGGTAATTAGACTCAATTAGAACCTAATTTAAGACCTAATAAGACCTCTTATGTTATCTATGACCCCTTAAGACCTAATAAGACCTCTTATGTTATCTATGACCCCTTAAGACCTAATAAGACCACTTATGTTACCCATGACTCCTTAAGACACTCTAGGACCACATATGTTACCCACAACCCCTTATGTACACACATTTTTAGTAAATATTAAAGTTAGTCCTATGACCCATTGATGTACATGTTAGGTTTCATTAATACATACTATGATGTCCTATGACCCATTGATATCTTATCTATACCTTAGGACCTCTTATGTTATCTACAACCCCTTAAGACCTAATAAGACCTCTTATGTTATCTACAACCCCCTAAGACCTAATTAGTACATCTTAGGACACTTAAGACCTAATAAGACCACTTATGTTACCCATGACTTCTTAAGACACTCTAGGACCACTTATGTTACCCATGACTACCTCTTATGTACACACATTTTTAGTAGATATTAAAGTTAGTTCTATGACTCATTGATGTACATGTTAGGTTTCATTAATACATACTATGATGTCCTATGACCCATTGATGTCTTATCTATACCTTAGGACCTCTTATGTTATCTACGACCCCTTAAGACCTAATTAGTACATCTTAGGACCCTTAAGACCTAATAAGACTACTTATGTTACCCACCACTCCTTATGACACTCTAGGACCACTTATGTTACCCACAACCCCTTATGTACACACATTTTTAGTAAATATTAAAGCTACTCCTATGACCCATTGATGTACATGTTAGGTTTCATTAATACATACTACAATGTCCTATGACCCATTGATGTCTTATCTATACCTTAGGACCTCTTATGTTATCTACGACCCCTTAAGACCTAATTAGTACATCTTAGGACCCTTAAGACCTAATAAGACCACTTATGTTACCCATGACTCCTTAAGACACTCTAGGACCACTTATGTTACCCACGACCCCTTATGTACACACATTTTTAGTAAATATTAAAGTTAGTCCTATGACCCATTGATGTACATGTTAGGTTTCATTAATACATCCTATGATGTCCTATGATCCATTGATGTCTTATCTATACCTTAGGACCTCTTATGTTAGATATGACCACTTAAGACCTAATAAGACATCTTATGTTATCTATGACCCCTTAAGACCTAATTAGTACATCTTAGGACCCTTAAGACCTAATAAGACCACTTATGTTACCCACAAATCCTTAAGATACTCTAGGACCACTTATGTTACCCACGACCCCTTATGTACACACATTTTTAGTAAATATTAAAGTTAGTCCTATGACCCATTGATGTATATGTTAGGTTTCATTAATACATACTAGGATGTCCTATGACCCATTGATGTCTTATCTATATCTTAGGACCTCTTATGTTTCCCATGACCCCTTAAGACCTAATAAGACCTCTTATGCTATCTACGACCCCTTAAGACCTAATTAGTACATCTTAGGACCCTTAAGACCTAATAAGACCACTTACGTGACCTAATAAGACTTATAATTCTATATATTTAGATATTTATTTCCATTTTACATGCAGTTATAACATGTAATCAAGTACTTAATTATTAACACTTAGCTTTCACATGTGATGTATCTAGATGGCTGCTTAGGGTGTACCTCAGACTCCTGATATGCATACTATTTTTCATATGGCTGATATGGAGATAGCTCGACTTAGAGAGTCTATCTTTAGGTCTGTAGGGGATGGTATATATAGAGATATGTGTGCTACTATATTGAGTAGTTTTGAGAGTATGACTAGTAGATTGAGGTCTCACTCATCCTTCACACCTCAGGTAGTTGAGGCCATTTTCTGAGAGTTAAGGGAGGAGGTCTCAGGAGATGTTTCCTTGGAAATGATTCAGAGCCTCATCCCCAAGGAAACCTTCAAATGAGAGGTTTTCCCACATTATGAGGGGATGAGAGTGGTGAGGGCATATCAGGTCACATGGTGTGTGATACCTCAGATTACATGTATGATTTACCCTCGACATCTTGCAACACACGGTCGTTATCCAAATAATGACTAGATTCCACTATATTTTGCATAGCAGTTGTACATTGAGTTCTATTTGGGACTCAGGGTCAACTATTTAGATATCCATCATATTATGGTTAGGGGCTTGGTAGGGTTATAGACCATGATCAGTATCATAGGGTTGATTGAGCTATGTAGCCTCGTAGATAGCTAGTTGGGGAGAGGACTTCAGCAGTGGCATTGGCGATGGCTGCTACTGCAGATAGAATCATCATTGCTTCTCAGAGGGGAGTTGTGGGTAGTATAGGATAGATTGCTTTTTTAGCCACATCCATTACTTCAAATTTAGTGGGCAAATACATTTTGACTAGACCAAATAGAGCCAGATCATCTTCTCAGGCTTCATCTAGTACTACTACAGGTGTGAGTGAGGAGTCCTATAGAGCTGTGGGTCTTCCTATACCTGGAGAGATACGAGCATTGTCAGGTCATTAGAGTACTTTAGATATGGCCCTTTACTTTTTGGAGGATCTCTTGTAGGCCTATTCTCATATTGTCAACATGAACAAGATCCCCATACATTCAATCAGGGATTTCATTGCACTTACATGAGGTCCTGTAGTTCCACAGACATAGGACACACCATCTACTAGTTAGGCACAACATAGTGCAGAGCACCGTGCACCCATAGATCACTCTACAGCTGCAGAGCTAGGTATACATATTGGAGATGTATGCATCACTAGTGAGGGCCTAGATGCTTTTGATGAGTAGTTGTGTGGGTTGGGTCAGGTGGACGTTGGCACTGATGGCAGGTCATTTATGGATATGTTATTGCATCCAAATGGTTCAGGTTCTACATCACTCCCCTCCCAACTAATGTCACCCCTACACTCCTCATTACTACAGAGGTTCAGGACCTTAGGTGGTGTGGGTTATGTAGTATTAGTTGATGATATGATTGTGCAGTGTGCTAATGATCCTCCTCCTCCTGAGACTCGAGTACATATAAAATTTTCTTTTCTTTTTTATTAGGAGTTTTAGTGAACAATTAATTGTAGGTCACACATTTATTGATGTTTGTTCAATGTATAATGTTTTGTAAGCACAGTTAGCAGAGTATGTTACCTCTAGTGTGGGCTCAGAGCATCTTCCACATGATGTGACACCTACTAGTGGTCAGGTAAGTTTTAGATATAATATGTATGTTTAAGCATGCATATGTACACATGTATTTATATATTTCAAGTACTTTACATAATATATCTACTATGCACATGTATATAACCAACTATTGTAGACTAAATTTGCAGGGGTCAGTCATTGCTTTATAGCCAGATGATGCTTTTCATAGGAGCGATTCAGTAGATGTGACACCTAGTAGTGGTCAGGTAAGTTTTAAAAATATGTAAGTTTAAACATGCATTTATAATATTTTAATTATTTTAGATTATTATCATATATGCATGCATTTACATTCGCAAGGATCAGCTGTTGTCTCACAGCCAAAGGATGCTTGTGGCAGTCACTCAGAGGGTTTCTCTATTTGCATGCACCTAGATGACTCCCTAGTTTAGGACATGTTGAATATCTATTTTATTTGAGACTCAGTTTATGATTTGAGACATATATTTGATTAGAAACATATATATTTGATTAGATGTGTTTATATTTGATTCGAGACATATATTTGATTAGAGACACATGTAGTTGATTAGAAACATATATTTGATTAGATGATATGATTAGATTAGATGGTTTTATTTGATTAGACGGTATGATTTTATTTGATTAGATGATATGATATATGATTTGATTAGATGGTTTTATTCAATTAGATTATATGATTAGATTAGGTGGTTTTATTCAATTAGATGATATGATTTTATTTGATTAGATGATATATGATATATGATTTGATTAGATGGTTTTATTCGATTAGATGATATGATTTTATTTGATTTGAATAAATGATTTTATTTGATGATATATAATTTGAATAGATGATTTTATTTGATGATATATAATTTGATTAGATGATTTGATTACATGGTTTTATTTGATTAGATGATATGATTAGATGATATGATGAATAATAACACATGTCATAAGTAATATAACTAATTTCATCATAAAATAAAACTAGTTAATACATGTAGCTAGTGAATAATAACTATTCTAACTAATTCTAGAACTAACACATGTATCATACATAATATAACTAATTTCATCATTTTTTAGTGTCTTAAGGGGAGGTCTTAAGGGGAGGTCTTAAGGGGATCTATAATTAATATCATAAAAGATAACTAGTTAATACATGTAACTAATGGACAATAACTATTCTAACTAATTCTAGAACTAACACATGTCATAAATAATATAACTAATTTCATCATATTTTAGTGTCTTAAGGGGAGGTCTTAAGGGGATCTAGAATTAATATCATAAAAGAAAACTAGTTAATAGATGTAACTAGTGAATAATAACTACTCTAACTAATTCTAGAACTAACACATGTCATAAGTAATATAACTAATTTCATCATTTTTTAGTGTCTTAAGGGGAAGTTTTAAGGGGATCTTTAATTAATATCATAAAAGATAACTAGTTAATACATGTAACTAATGGATAATAACTATTCTAACTAATTCTAGAACTAACACGTCATAAATAATATAACTAATTTTATCAAAGCATACATAAAATCTTTAACTAATATGAAATCTATAAAAATCATTCAATAATCAAAGTATACATATAAAATTCTATATATTAAAACCATTGAACCATCAAATAGGCTCATCATATGTTTAAATATATAAATAAAGTATAATGAAATTTAATCCAGAGATATCAAGTAGGTCCTAACACAAGAAATAAGTATACATATTATACTTTTTAGACCAACTCAAGTGGTTCAAACCTTTAATGGAGAACCTGTAATATTCTCTCATGATCCTCACTATCTAGTCTCCAGTTACAACATCCACGTTGAGATTTAACTGTATGAAGACAAATGGATGTGGCAACTACTAGGTGACTATATTGAAACACCTTATTGTCTGGTTCATAATCAACAAAGTGAATACCATGTTGAATTACTTTGATTTTCTTGAAAAATGTTCCCTCTAAAACAACTGAACCTATAGGTCACAAATTTTAACAATATATAAATTTAAACAAACTTAATTTGAAATATTTTAAAAGGTTGAAATTTAAAATTTACAAATTGAGCTCAATATATTGATGTAAACCATATACAAACCTATGGGGAACAACATTCCATCGTTTTCTTCAGGTTCAAGTAACTTCATCCTCTTTGTAGTACAACATAGTAAATAATAACCAACTCCTTATACATTTCCACGCTCAACAATCATTGCAAAGGCATCTCCTACATAGTAAATTTATATATACGTGTGTGAGATCTTAAAATAAATACTTAGTTCAATCTATAGATCTATTTATATCTATCTATACATGCAACTCAATGTACCATATACTGTGAAATATATATACTTACCAATTTTGACCAATCCTGAGATATGATCATAATCAGTAGAAATCAAAGGAACATCATCGAAGTTTTCATCTTCATCTCTATCAAATGTATCAGTAACAACTAGTGGCACTAGATTCCATGCACCTACATATCCATGATCTTGATTGATACATTCCTCATAATTGTCAACAATACAGTGACAATAAAAGCATGAGTAGTCCCTAGTGTTCAACATCCAATTGCAATAATTCATACTCATAACTGAATCCAAAGATTGCGTCTTTTCTATCCTATTGCAACCATGCATAATTTTTCTATCCACACCTGAACAAATGCATATATAATACATTCAATATAAATATAATTTGAATTAAAAATATCATAAAAATTTTAAACACTTTCAATTAATTTAAAAATGTGTACATACCTTTTATCTAACAAAATTTTCTATATGGCACCGCCTGAGTCAATCCTTATGACGTGTCATTCTCATTTGGTGCAAAATGTGTCTTGCACAATTCAACCACATCATGTGCATTTTTTATATGCACTCCCTTATAATTCATTTGATACTTTTGTATAACACGTTTGATGCAAGCTCTGGCACCATCATGTTCACTTTTTCCATGTCCACTCTCAAAGAAACTCCAAACATGTGGTATGTTTTCATTACAATGATATCTACATAGTGCACAAAATGGTCTCAATTATTTGAATTGTGTAACACATCAATCTGACCAAACATAATGTTTATCAATTTTTATACCTCTTTCTTTCAAATTTGCTAAAAACATCTTGAAGCAGTGTTCCACATAATGAATGTCATGCTCTCTATCATCACTTATATAAAAATGATATTCCTTCTTGATGACTCATGCTTCAAATGTGCTCTAAATACCATCCAAATCTAATTGTGTGTGCCAATAACACACATGTACCATAATAGTAATTTTCTCTAAAAAATAGTATTCTAATTGAATTGGCTTTTGATGAAAAAATGAATAATTTTTTGCAAAATCAACAACTGATACAATAGTTCCAAGTGGGAAATTGTCTCTCAGTGTTTGAAATTGCTGTGCTTTCCACTTTGCAAAAAAAGCATGATGAATGTAGGATTGAATCAATTTTTTAAATTTTTCCATAAATACTCCAACATTTATCTCATCTTCAACATATTCTAACCTTTTGGATTCTTTCCCAAATTTTTTTTCACTCTTTACATATTTGTAACTCTTGCAATTTACCATCTTTGTTACATCAATATTTTCATTTTTCAAAGGAAAAAGAGACAAATCGACACATGTTTGGCATATTCCTTTTATGCAATTTATTTATCCAGCTACATCATCTCTTTTGTCATATAAAATGGATGAGATGAACTCACTTCATCTAGTAGGAGGAGCCTTTTCAAAACCATAATTTTCTTCTACAAACTTTTAAAAAACCTGATAGTGGAGATCAAATTCAATATGATAATGACAACAAGTTTCAAACACTTTGTTTGTCCTGATATAATATGGCTTCAATCTTTCAAACAATATTTTCCCTATCTTTATATTAGGATTTGAACTACAAAATGACACATACATTTCATGTTGTCTTGTGTCCAAGCAATGTTTCATATGATATTCATATTGATTAGTTGAAATTCTATGTCTGATAACATCTCTAGTGTTTGATGAAGGATGTGTATTATCATTCCAAAATGATGTGACCAAATTTTTTGTTCCTCCATCAATCCTATCAAAATGAGGAGCTCTACACATGATTGCCTAATTGCCTTCCAAGGTGCTATCATCTAAAAGTATTCTCTTATTAACATATCGTGATATTGTTTTCCTATTAAAACCAAACTAAGATGAAACTAAAGATATATGTCTGTTTCATCCCATAGTGTTACCTAAAATGGATGTCAACATAACTTTTCTTGTAATGGACTTATCTATAGTTCGAGATCGCTTCCCTAGTTGGTTCAAACCTTTCTTAAGATTTTCAATCATATCAATTTGCATGTCAACAACTTTTCTCTTCTTTGATGATGTGTCTATACCAATAATTTTAATGCCCCTTCCAACTTTTTGTTTATAAGTATAAGTGAAATCAATTGAGCTTGTTCAAGTGTTTCAAAATTATCAAATTTACCCAATATTTCTCTTGCTATCATTTTCATTGATCTCTTCTTAGGAAGACTTAAGTGTTGAACATTAGCAAGTGATCTCAAATTGTCCACATCCATTGTAAGTAAATGATCTAAGTTTCTATAATTAATAATTTTCTTTACAATTTGAGATAAATTTAAAAGTTCATCCATACCAGTAGGAGCACGTGATGTTGACCCTTCTTCAACATCAATTCTTTGAGCTTCTATAGGGAGTAATCTTGACCCTTCTTCAATGTGCAATTCTTCGACTTGACTTCACCCTCCTACTTCAGCTTGTCTTTCAACTTCTTTAGTTTTATGATAATATGTCAATGCAGCTTCATGATTTCTTTGTTCAGTACTGGGTGACCTTTTTCTAGAAGATTTAATTTGTCTTCCCTTCTTGTTCCCCATTTCTTCGAGCTCCAAAAAATGTCTTCCACAAGATCATCAACAAAAATTTCTTCTTCAAAAAATACTTTAACCTAATATTTTTCCTCTCCAAAATTATGTCTTTAAAAAAATAGAAATATCAATCCTCCTTCAAAAAATGCCTTCAATAATAGAAAATTCAAATTTATTAATTGCAATTCGATGTAAAATAGAAATAAAATGTTTTACTTTTATACAATTTTTAAAAAATTTTACATAATAATTTTACTAACCAACTTCATGCGAAGTACCCAAAGCAAAATTCTGGTGGGTGTCTTTTTGCTGGGAGTTTTACCTAAGAGGATTTGTGTGAAGATTCTTTGCATGAAGCCCCTCAAGGGTCCTCATGCAAAGGGGGTCTTCACACAAAGACCCCAAAACTAAGATTTTGCCCTCAAAAAACAACTCAACTACAGAAAAATGGTCTTCTGGGGCCTAAAACAAGGACTAAACAAGATGATTTTTTCATACAAATGACGTTAAATGATTCTATTTGGGACAAGCTTTGTAATGAATATAATTTTAATACATATTGAGCTCATTATCACTTTTAAATATTACTTTAACCTAACATAGGTTGTTTGGTCATCCAACAACTTGTCTCTTCAAGACTTCGGGAAAAATAGTAAATGATAAAAAAAATTTATAAAAAATATGTAGGAAAAGCATATTTGTGTTACCTTTCTATGAAAAAAAGAAAAAATGAATTTTGATATACACAGATTAAGTTAGAGCGATCCAAGTGACCTTATGTCTAAATTACAGTTACTATCACTTTAAAACTTAATAAACTATGAAATATTGATCCAAAATGAATAAAACCAATTGCATCCTTTAGATATTGAAGTTAAAAATATAATCTCGAAAGAATTACATTGTTATCATATTTTAAAAAAAGTTATGTTGATCCAAGTGACAATAACTCCTTAAAAACATATTTTTTTCATGCAAACCACTTTTAGAAGGAGAAAGAAAATTCTAAAAGACTCTAGTTTACATCATCTTCAAATTCCTAATAGTTTTGCGGCAACAGATGTCCAAAAGTGAAGTTTTTTCTCAAAATGTTGAACTCTATGTCAAAGATGGCTAAAAAGTCAAACTCACTATTGTGGGACCACACGCACATAAACACAACAACTGAGAAACATAAATGTAGATTTCACAATAGCTGAAAAACATAATTGTAGGCATCATGGTCACAATGTTTTGGAGACAACGTAATTGAGTTGTGTACCCAAGTGATGTAGAGAAACTTTTGTACCTCTGATTCCAAGTTGAATACATCTATTGGAGGACCTTGTATTCATGAGCAATAAATCTAGTCAACTTGGAATCGGAGGTGCAAGAGTTGCTCTGCATCGTTTGGGTATAAAATTACATTGTCTTCAAAAAATTGTGACCATGATGCATACAATTATGTTTCTCAGCTGTTGTGTCCTAGGACCCCTTGTGACCCTTTACAACCATTTACAATCCCTAAGAATACATCTTAGAGGTCTTAAAATGTCGTAAAGGGTCATAGGAGGCTCCTAGGAGGGGCCAAATGAGCTTCCACATTCACATGGTTGGCCCTGTTAAGTAGAGAATGTTATACTCTTCTCGAAACAAAGAGAAGCTCAATATTTTAAGGTCTCAGTCCACAAACAAATTAAATAAAAGGCTTTTTTGAAGTTAATAAAGCAGCAAAAAGCCTCGTCACCCGGAGTGTCCCATATTTTGTCAACTAAGTATCTAAGAGTCACTCTGTGATCTATGGTGGAGTGTTTTGGTCTTGGGCTTAGTGTGAGATAGCTTCAGGTAGACCTATTGTGTTTCTTCTCTCATGTATGGTTACTAAGTCTTAAGGAATGAAGTATGGATACGGAAGGTAGATACAAGCACCCCGCTAGGTTAATATATTAGATGTAGCCATACATTAAGTTAATAATCAAATGACTATTGAATGAAGAATAGAGATGCATGGTAATATAATGTATAAAGATGGAGAAACAAATTTCAAAGAGACAAATACATGGGAACCAATGACAATGCAACTTTAGTATATGTATATGTTGTTGTTATTCTCTAAATCGGTTAGAAACCCATCAATAATATATATATATATATATATATATATATATATATATATATATATATATATATATATATATATATATATATATATATATATATATATATAGCCAAAAATTATTATTGGTCAATTTTTCAACATTTTAGTAATAGTTGTTTCAACAACAATGCTATGTGTTCGACGTTGATTCTGACCAACGTTCGTCAAAAGAGAGATGAACTGTGTTTGGTGTTTCGATGAGAATGTTGAACCCTCGACAACATTATGGACCCTGATTGGTTGCAATTTCAACAAACATTGGTCGCAAAGATAAAAAGATTGATCTACAATTCTTCTAGGTTGAAGCAATTACTTCGACGAATATTCGGTCAATAGTTCAACCACTAAGGAGGTTAGAATTTTGACAATGGTGTTTCCTATTAGAATTTTGATGAAAAAAGTTGGACAACAGTTTCGGTCGTCTATTCGACCAATGGCTATCGAAAATTTGACTAATCCTCATCGAAAAATAGGCTAAAATTTACTAGTGTTCATCTCTCCATCACTTGTCTCTACCACCTCCATATTTATCCATTTGCTCTCTCTCTCTCTCTCTCTCTCTCTCTCTCTCTCTCTCTCTCTCTCTCTCTCTTTGTCCTTCACACTTTATCATCATATACAAAGTTATATCTTCACCTCTCCCAATATATCTATAGAAATGTCTCCCTCTTTCAATCCATCCATCTCTTCATCTCCATTTTCCTAGACCTCTACAATACATCTTTTCTTCTCTATTTTTACCCCATTATTTGTCCCTATTTTTGTACTACTATATCCATCACTTTCTCTAGCTCTTTCCATTTATCACTTCATATCTCTATCTTAATATTTCTATCTCTTCTTTTCTCATTGTCTGTGCTTCTTGCCCTCTCTCTATATTCATCTCTTCCCTCTCTATTTATCCCTCTCTCATTTATCTCTTTACCTATCCCTCTCATCTCCTTACCCGTATCCATCTCTATCTTTATGTTCCTCTCTATCGTTATTTCCTTACCGCTCTCTCTTGCTCTCCCTTCCACCCATCCCTTCCCCCCCATCCCTCTCTCCCTGTCTCTCTATTTTGAATATAACATGACCATGTTGGTACTAGAGCATGACTATCTTAATGATTTTGAGATTTTCTTTTAGTCATGTTTGGTTCCTTGTAAATGGATGCATAGTTTATTTGAAGCTATAAATTTTCCATTGATATTTTTATTGCACAAGAAACAAGATTTACAAAATGGCCTATTAGTTAACCTTATGTACTACACAAATATATATATAAAATAAATCCAAATTTTATGTAATTGACCTTCGACACTTGTTCAACATATCGAACACTAAGGCATAATTGATAGTGATTAATTTTATTTCTTAATTTTCTTATATATTTTAAAATTTTATTATTTTTAGCTTAAAAAATAAGCATGGAGTAAAAATATTTTTGTTTCACAATCACAAATTTCTTGCTCCTACTTTTAATGGAGGATACTCTCGTCATTACTAAGGTCAAGCAAATGGGTTACTTAAATTGTGCATGGTGAAATATTTTTAAGGATATATTTTAAATTTTTAAGTTAGAACAGAGGAAATATCCTATAATGTTGCAATGTCTTTTAATTATACAGTGTGTGCACGTGCACACACACACATACGAAAGTCTGTGGTTGGTTGTCTTCAATAACAATTTACCAATGCATGCTTAAGGTCTCAATCTTATTTATTGTCTAAAGAAATATAAGAAAAATACCTCGCAAAAGATTAGACCAACATCACTCAATTAAAAAAAATTAAAAATACAACACAATAGAGGATATTGTCATGCTCAGTGTTCGACTTGAGAGAATACAAATTTACGCATGATAATTGAATAAGGTCATTTAGAAGATTAAAAAATGCTCATCAATATGATAAGCTAAAAATCGAAATAAATAAAAACAAACAAAGCGAACTACAACTTTATAAAATTTATTATAACATAAAAAACAACAAATAAAAAACCCTAACAAAACTTAAATTCTCTATGACTAATCACCGAACTATTTATTATTTTTTATAATATTTTTAATAATTTAATTTCTAAACATTACAACATATTTTAAAGTACATTATACTTAACATGACCTTAAAACAGGTTTGCTTCACAACCACAAAATATTTGTTTCTCCTACTTATCTACTATAGGTTACTTTTGGCATAATCAATCTAAATGGACTACTTGAGCTTTTGCATTGTGGAAATTTTTTTAGCGTTTAGTTTAAAATCCTTAAATTCTATATATATTATAAACATTAAGTCAGAGGAAATATCATATGACCCTGCGGTTTCCTGTTATTACACAGGACACAAATATAATTACGAAAGTCTTTTGTTGCTTGCCTCCACCACCCATTTATAAATGAATGCTTATGTTTATAATTTTTTGTGTGAAGAAATACAAGAAGAATGCCCCCAGACGGATCAGGTAGACACCCCTCAATTCAAGAAATCAAACAACCGAGAATACTGGTGTTCGATCGTAGAGACAACAAATTTACACACAATTGGACCCTCCCAACCCAAGACAGCGATTCGCAGGTGACAGACATTTTAATTGAATATTTCAATCTTTCTCCCGCGCCATTTTAAGTGAGTAAGCGCACCAGAAGCATTGAAGGAATGGGAGTGGATGAAGGGAAAAGGCATAGTGGGAATAAGGTATGTTCGTGCAGGAAATATGTACCATTAGATCACAGCTCCGTATGAATTGCAAAACAGAAGTTAGCTTTTGGGAAAAGTAACATTTTTCGCAAGGTTAATGTTTCAACATGACGCAGGGTATTTAGTGGCATTCGCATTCTTAATTCTATGTCTGCTTTACTTCGGTACTTGGATACAAGGGACTGGTTTTGAGTGCAAAGTCGTGATGATTTTATTCTCTGGTACAAATCTTATATTACTTGTGAATATTTGTCCTACATCAGTAACTATTTTTTTTCCAGAAGTTAGACGTCATCGTAATTTTCATAAGCTACATGCGTTAGTTCGACGAATTAAGGCTGGTCCCATGGAGGGGCTTTCTTAAAAATAGAGTTGTGTCTATGAGATTGTTTAGGAATGTTTAAAGGGGAGTGTGGTCCTATGAATTTTATAGGAGCACTTGCACTGAAAGAAGGTGTAAGGGATAAGCCGATAGGTCTTTGATGTGAAAGCATAATTGAAACTTTATATAATAAAAGGAAATGTATTAAGGTGTTGTTCTACAAACAAGTTTGATTATAGCAGGAATTCTTGTACGCAACATTCACTATGGATGAATTAAATATAGAAGATGTTACCAAAGATACAACAATGAATGGTAACCTCATATATAGATGAACTCCTTCCCTTATAGAAAACCATTAATATAGATCCAACCAAGTCAATCTATTGTTATTTATCTAGGGGCTGCTATGTACATGCATAGTTGATTGATCATTCCTATTCTATTCTATGAGTTTCTATTCTTGCATTGATGTAATTTACTTTCGTAAGTATTAAAGAGAGCATATGTATATCTACAATGAAGAAAATTCATTGGAATGAAGACGAACAAGTTCTAACTTCTCAAATTTATCAAATGTATCTCAAATTTGGGATCCTATTTGAGCATAAAATGGGCTTTTCAGTTGAGCAGCTAGAGAGATGTGGATGAAACATAATAAAAAAACATATGGTTCAACTACGATATATTCTTTCATGCTATGATAAAGATTAATATATTAGATTTACAAATGCCTTGTGATCTACTTAAGAAATGTTATGGATGCCACACATGAAATATATTACATTCAACTAATATTAGATGACAAATATTTCAAAAAAATTGTACCAACATTGAAATGTGAAGTGAAAACACCATCAAGCAGGTCGAGAATCCAATCCCTTCTTAGTTCATGCAATTGTAACCTAGGTTCATGAGATTTTTTCACTGCTTTAAAAACCTACGGGCTATGCATAATGTCTTGCCATCCCTTCGACAATCAAGGGACTTCAAGGATATCCCTGGCTATCCAAGTTGTCCTGCCCCCTCCTGACTATATCTAAAACATTTTTTGGTCTGCCTAGGGGGTGAGGGAGAGTCATAGGGACATTTATGAGGCATGCCCCATTCCCCAATACATGATAAAATGGGGACACCCATAAAATAATCAAGGACACATATTTGTATACACTAATATTATAAATGGAAAAATTGAAGAGTTGAATCCCAAATAACAATTCACAATCTGCACTAAAAGCATAGATTGTGAATATATATGTTATCACAATGTGTGTAAAGTTGCACTGCCATTATAACAAAGAAATCGTCCCACAATTAAATAAACTTTTAAAAAATAGAATAAGGGGCAACATATTGAATATAAATTGGTTCATTGCAAATTGCATGCATTGCAGTTTCTGCAATTGAAAAGGAGATTACAAAGTACTAAAATTATACTACAACCATTACATGAACGTATTGTCACATTCTAAGAGTACATAATTTTTACTTTTACAATCCATGCACTACTTTTGCACTCCAGTTCTATATGAATCATTGAGTGTCATCCAAAATATTGAGCGTATAAATTACACACACAACTTGAATCAAAAGATCACACATCTACCCAATAAACTGGGGAAAACTCATAACAACTACTTTAACAATCATCATGTTTAGGTTTAAAAATTACTTTGGAGGAACCTCATGAAATACCCATGCATACACATAAAGAATAAGATATCAAATACATGAGAATCTCTTCTCCTATTGTGGTCTTTATTTTTTAGATTTTAGCAATGTATCAGGTAGAGTTTGGTGTCATTATCTTATTTATTGGTTTTGTGAGTGGATTTTGGTGGCATTCTGGTGTAGGAGCACCCTTCTTAGGGCTCCCACCAGGCTTAAATTTTGTTGTGTTGCACTGCCTAATGAAGGCTTGTATTTAGAATAAGAGATTTAAGCTCACCTGGTGTGTGTAGGGTCTAAGTTGAGGTCCTAGAGTCATGGTTTGTTCTACCATTTTGATTGTACAATGACTTAGGGAATGATGTCATCTTGAGGTCACTTTATCATAGATAGGTCAGAGTCTTAGAATAGGGTTTTTGAGGTTTATAGCACATGTGTGCTTTGTACTAGACCTAAGAAAGGTCCTAGAATGTGACAAGAGAAAAAGTTGCTCGAGAAAGAAAAAGTTGCTCAAAAAGTTGCTAGCAACTTTTCTCAATGTGAGTCTAAACCTCACCCAAGCGGCTCTAAGCCCTAACCCAGCTCAAACCCCAAGGAGGTGGCTATTTATGACCTAAAAAACCCTAATTCAAGGGTTGGTAATCAGTGTGTGCAGATTTGAGGTGTAAGAACCAGACTGTGACAGTGATTGTGTGTGTCAGTCAAGATTATTGGCATGTTTTGAAGAGTTAATGGATTTCTCATAGAATCCTTAGCATTGTACATTGGTTTTAGTGTATTTAATTTCATTTTTGGGTGTTTAGAGTAGCTTCTTGTTTATTATGTGTGTTCTTTTTTTTCTTTTGAATATACCAGTCCTTTGTCCAGTTTGAAGAGGTGTGTAGATAAGCGCTTGTAGCTCCTATCCCCAGCATGGAAACACCATGGGTCTTTGGGAGATGGTAGTACAGACCCTAAACTATACATATATGAAAGCAGGGTCCTGGATTGTGAGTGCAAGCTATTTAATGACCAAGCCCTAGGCGAGACTAAGCAGTGCCTGACTAGGTGTGGTTAGCATTGAAGAAGCTCTAGATGACAAGGGAGAAAGCTTCAAGAAAAACCCTTTGGATGAGTTTAAGAGGGATGAGTGAATACTCACCGGTGTGAAGGAGAGAGTTATGTCAATCCATTTGAGGTTTTTATGCAATCAAACAAACCCTGTGACTCCAACAACCCTAAAAAGCCTTAGAAACCCTCATTTCTGGTTGAGGTGTTATACGGATAGTTGAAGCCCTAAAACCTTGAAAATCCTTGAGGGTTGGGAGTTTTAATAGACATCTTTCTGGAAGTATGGCCCTAGTTGTGTGAAGGAAGTGGGTCAAAATTCATATAAAGCCGGCGGGGAGGCCTAATTGGGGCTCTTTGCTAGTAGCCCTATTTTGGGAAGAAAGTGTGAGATCAGATAGGAAGCCAACCTCACCAACACTTTGGAGTCACTTAGTTGGATGAAAAAACACCTTAGAAGTTATATCTACCCCTTTCAGAGCCTGAGGAGATGAGAAAGCTAAGGAGCCCTTATTGGTCTATGTAAGGGAATGGAGTTAGGAAGTGTGCAAGAAAGTTAGGAAGAAGGTGATTTTACTATTGGTGGTCAGATTTGGCTAGGTCAGGTGATCTTGCTGTGAAGAGGAGTCCTAGAGACCATAGGGTGTGAGAAAGCACACTAAGGGATCCAAGATAAGGATCAGGGAGCATAGACTAAGCTAGTATATCCCAATCTCCCCATGAAATTGGTATCAGAGCCTAAAAAGGCTTGGGAAGTGGATAGTTGGAGACTGGATGTTTCAACCTCTAGAGGAATTAGTAGGGTCATCTCAAAAGAAGAAGATGGTGACTAATGCAGAGCTAGCCAAGAAGGTAGAGGATTGAGAGGAAGCTAATAGACTCCTACATGAAAGACTGTATCAGATGGAACAACTCTTGGATGATGTCCAAGCAAAGGCAGATAAAGTGAATGATAGGATGGAGGAATAGGATGCTAAAGAGAAGGAGAAGACCATAGATGATAAGGTTCCAACACCTCATCCTCCTACTCAAGATGAGTAGTTCTTGAAGGAAATAAAGGCCATCACTGGCAAGGCACTTGAAGGTATCCCACTTCTTACTGGCATAATGGACACAAAACTTGTTATGCAATGGATAGAGGGTATGGAGAATCACTTCGAATGTGAAGATATCTCTGAGGCACAAAAGGTCAAGGTGGCCGAATCAAGGTTAAGAGGTCAAGCTTTAACTTGGTGGAACTATCTCCAAGAAGAAAGGGAGAAAGAGGGAAAGAACCCTATTACAAATTGGAAAGCCATGGTAAACAAAGTAAGGGAAGCATACCTGCTAGTAGATTATGAGATTCAATAGCATAGAAGGAGATTGAATCTAAGGAAAAAAGAGATGGATGTGGCCACTTATACTAAAGAGTTTCATAAATTGAGTCTAAGATCCAAAGTGAAGGAGGAGGAGAGCATCAAGGTGGCAAGGTATTTGAGTGGTCTAAAATGGAGTATAGTAGAGGAGATGAACTTGTTCATCCCTGCCACAATACTCGGATGTCAACATATGGCACAAAAGATAGAAGAGAGGTAGAGAAGAAAGCAAGAACCCAACTCAAAGAACAAAGGCAGAGGTAGAGACTCTAGAGGGGGTCAAAGAGGAGGTTCTAGTGGTAGAGGAGGTGACTCAAGAAGTCAAGGAGAGAGTAGACTCCTAGAACAAGTTGTAGAGACTAGTCCAAGAGGAACTTTCAGTAGAGGCAGAGGATCTTAGGGTAATAGAGGAAGAGGTGCAGGAAGAAGTAGTTCCTAATTTTCCACAATGAAGTGCTATCAATGTGGACAGCTTAGACACCCTGCCTATAGGTGTCCTGACAAGCCTACTAGCTCAAGCAGTGAAAAGAGGGTAGCATATGCCCAAGAAGATGGTAGTAGTTCATGTACCAATGAGGTCAGAAAACTAGAATCAAAAATGGGGGAGAACTTGATGTTTAGGAGAGTGCTCATAAGGAAACCTACCCAAGGGGAACCCAAGCAAAGGAGGGCTCTTATTAGAGTCATATGTAAGATCCAAGGCAAAGTTTGCAAGGTGAAAGTTGATTCAGGATCAACTGACAACATCATATTAGATGAAGCAACAAAGAAGCTAAAACTTACAAAGATTCCCCATGCAAAGCCTTACAAGGTGACTTGGTTGAATCAGGAGCAGAGTGTGTTAGTAAATGAGTAGACATGGGTGGAGTTTTCCATTGGAGGCTATATGAACAAGGTTCTTTGTGATGTACTTCCCATGGATGCCTGCCATCTCCTATTGGGAAGACCCTAGAAATTTGATAGGAAAGTGTTTTATGATGGAGAAGAGAACTCCATTGCTTTCAAGAAGGATGGTAAGACATTCAAGATTCAGTCTCTAATAGAGAGTGATGAAGGAGCCTCAAGAACACCTAGTGTATTTCTTAGTAGTGGAAAGGAGTTCCTACACTCATTGCATGATGATGAAATAGTGGGATGTACCATCATGGTCAAACCAAAAGAAGAGGAACATAAGTTGCAAACAGAGACACCTATAGAGGTGAAGCAAATGTTAGAGCAGTTCAAGGACATTGTGAGTGATGGAGCACCTGCAACACTTCCTCTAAGAAGGGATATAAGTCATCAGATAGACTTTGTACCCGATGCATCTCTGCCTAACAAGGCAGCCTACAAGCTTACCCCTGATCAAAACAAAGAAGTAGCAAGGCAAGTGCAAGAGCTATTGGATCAAGGACTGATCAAGAAAAGCATAAGCCCATGTGCAGTTCTGGTGGTGTTGGCCTCAAAGAAAGGAGGAAAATGGAGGCTTTGCACTGATTCAAGGGCCATCAATAGGATTACTATCAAGTATAGGTTTCCAATTCCTAGGATAGAGGATTTGATGGATTGCTTATGAGGGGCCATTTATTTTTCTAAGCTAGATCTCAAAAGTGGTTATCACCAAATAATAATTAAGGATGGTGATAAGTGGAAGACCGCTTTTAAAACCACTAATGGGTTATATGAATGGCTTGTGATTCCATTTGGGCTTACTAATGCCCCAAGCACCTTCATGAGGTTGATGAATGAGGTCTTAAAGGACTTCACTGGCAGATTTGTGGTGGTGTACCTAGATGATATACTCATCTATAGCAAAACTAAAGCAGAACACCTTGAGCATTTAAGGTTAGTCTTGAAGAGACTACATGAAGAGCAGTTAGCTATCAGCCTTGAGAAATGTGAGTTCATGCAGCAAGAACTAGTCTACTTGGGATTTGTGTTATCTAAGGGCACTTTGAAAATGGACCCAAGCAAGGTGGAGGCAATCTTGAATTGGCCTACCCCTAAAACAGGGACTAAAGTTAGGAGTTTCCATGGGTTGGCCCAATTCTATAGGAAATTTGTGAGAAATTTCAGTGGTATATGTGCACCAGTGCTTGACACCATCAAGGGAGGACTTAAGACTAAGTTCAAATGGACTGAGGAAGCTGATAAAGCATTCCAAACATTGAAGCAAGAGGTAGCTACCAAACCTATCTTACTCTTACCTACTTTTGAAAAATTGTTCACTATTGAATGTGATGCAAGTGGTGTTGTAGTAGGGGGTGTATTGAGCCAAGAGAGAAGGCTTGTGGCATTTTTCAATGAGAAACTCAATGAATAAAAGAAGAGGTATTTAGCCTATGACCTAGAACTATATGCATTAGTGAAATCCCTCAAGAAGTGGAGGCATTACGTCCTGCCAAAAGAATTTTTGGTATTCACAGATAATCAGGCCTTGATCTATATTAATACTCAAGAGAAGCTCAACAATAGGCACTTGAAGTGGATGGAGTATCTTCAATCTTTCACCTTCACAATCAAGCACAAGAAGGGGCAGCTCAATAAGGTATCAGATGCCTTAAGTAGGAAGCTCTTGACTGTCCAAGAAGTTCAATTGCAGAGCATTGGAATAGCAGGTTTCAAGGACCCTTATGAGGAGGATGAGGACTTCTCAAAAGCCTACAAGGTGTGCCAAGAGTTTTAAAACCATTTCCATGGTGAGTATGCAGACTACACCCTTCAAAATGGACTTTTATTCAAAGGCAATCAGCTGTGTGTGCCTAGGGGATCCATGAGGGAAAATCTGATCTAAGAGAAGCATAATGGAAGCCTAAGTGGGAATTTTGGCATAAAAAAAACCATGGAGCTATTAAAAAGGTACTATTTTTGGCCTAAGTTATCAAGAGATGTGAGAAGATATGTGGAGCAATGTGGTCTGTGCCAAGGAGCTAAAGGAGGTTCAAGTAATGTAGGGCTTTATCAACCCTTACCAGTTCCAAATAGGCCTTGGGAGTGTGTGAGCATGGACTTTATGTTTGGACTCCCTAAAACCAAAATAGGTATGGATAGCATTTATGTTGTAGTAGATAGGTTCTCTAAGATGAGCCATCTTGCTCCATGTAGAACTACTCATGATGCAAGCTATATAGCACATCTCTTCTTCAAAGAGATAGTAAGGATCCATGGACTCCCATTGAGTATTGTGTCAAATAGGGATAGAAAATTCATGGGACATTTTTGGAAAACCTTATGGAAAAGGTTGGGAACTAACCTCTCATTCAGTTCAGCATACCATCCACAAACTGATGGTCAAAATGAAGTTATAAACAGAGTGTTGGGAAACTTGCTAAGGTTTTTGACCAAGGAATATGGGCAGACTTGGGATCTTGTCATTCCTCAAGAAGAATATGCCTATAATGATAGTGTGAATAGGACCACAGGAAGGAATCCTTTGGAGGTTGTGTATGGAAGACACCCTAGAGGAGTTTGTGAACTAAGAGACTTTGGTTCAATGGAGATGAAGAGTGGCCAAGAAGAATACTTTACTCAAACTATCAAGGAGGTTCAAGAACAAGTCAAGAAGGCTATACTAGACTCCACTCAAAAGCTAAATGCTAAGGTAGATGAAAGAAGAAAAGAAGTTTAGTTTCAGATAGGGAACTATGTGATGGTTTATCTAAGCAAAGCAAGGATGCAAAAAGGTATGCCTACCAAGCTACAGATGAGAAGAGTAGGGCCTTGTAAAATTCTAGCCAAGTATGGTGAAAATGCATATAAGGTGGACTTGCCATTAGATTTGGCTATCTCACCAGTGTTCAATGTTGTTGACCTAGTCTTGTTCAAAGGAGACATAACTCAGCAAGGTAAGGATTAGTCAAGGGTGTTCCAGGATATAGATAGCAATGCCATGCCAAAGAGGAAGCAACCCATAGCAAAATAGGTCTTGGAATCTAGGGTGAAGAAGTCTACTAGGCATTAAGTGTACATGGAATACTTAATCAAGTGGGCAGGTTAGCCTGAGTTTGAAGCCACTTAGATAGAGGAAATCTAGTTCAAGAAGCTAGGCATAGACCTAGCCCTTCCTGACCCCAAAGTGCCTTAGTTTGTGCTGAGGGGGAGTATGGTGGAAGAGCACCCTTCTTAGGGCTCCCACCAGATTTAAATTTTGTTGTGTTGCACTACCTAATGAAGTCTTGTATTTAGAATAAGAGCTTTAAGCTCACCTAGTGTGTGTAGGGTCTAAGTTGAGGTCCTAGAGTCATGGTTTGTTCTACCATTTTGATTGTACAGTGACTCAGGGAATGATGTCATTCTAAGGTCACTTCATCATAGATAGGTCAGATTCTTAGAATAGGGGTTTTGAGGTTTATAGCACATGTGTGCTTTGTACTAGACCTAAGAAAGGTCCTAGAATGTGACAAGAGAAAAATTTTCTTGAGCAAGAAAAAGTTGCTCAAAAAGTTGGTAGCAACTTCTCAAAGTGCTTAGCAACTTTTCTCAATGTGAGTCTAAACCTCACCAAAGTGACTCTAAGCCCTAACCAAGCTCAAACCCCAAGGAGGTGACTATTTATGACCTAAAAAACCCTAATTCAAGGGTTGGTAATTAGTGTGTACGGATTTGAGGTGTAAGAACTAGACTGTGACAGTGATTGTGTGTGCCAGTCAAGATTATTGGCATGTTTTGAAGAGTTAATGGATTGCTCATAGAATCCTTAGCATTGTACATTAGTTTTAGTGTATTTACTTTCATTTTTGGGTGTTTATAGTAGCTTCTTTTTTATTGTATGTGTGTTCTTATTTTTCTTTTGAATCTTCCAGTCCTCTATCCACTTTGAAGAGGTATGTAGATAAGGGATTGTAGCTCCTATCCCCACCATGGAAACACCATGGGTCTTTGGGATATGGTAGTACAGACCCTAACCTATACATATATGCAAGAAGGGCCCTAGATTTAGAGTGAAATCTATTTAATGACCAAGCCCTAGGTGAGACTAAGTAGTGCCTAGCTAGGTGTGGTCAGCATTAAAGAAGCTCTAGAGGACAAGGGAGAAAGCTTCAAGATAAACCCTTTGGAGGAGTTCAAGAGGGATGAGTAAGGACTCGCTGGTGTGAAGGAGAGTTTTTTCAATCCGAGAGGGATGAGTAAGGACTCACTAGTGTGAAGGAGAGATTTTTTTCAATCTATTTGAGGTGTTTATGCAATCAAACAAACCCTGTGACTCCAGCAAGCCTAAAAAGCCCTAGAAACCCTCATTTTTGGTTGAGGCATTGTACGAATAGTTGAATCCCTAAAACCCTAAAAATCCTTGAGGGTTGGGAATTTGAATAGAGGTCTTTGTGGATGTTTGGCCCTGGTTGTGTGAAGGAAGTGGGTCAAAAGTCCTATAAACCCGGAGAGGAGGCCTAATTGGGGCTCTTTGCTAATAGCCCTATTTTGGGAAGAAAGTGTGAGATTGGATAGGAAGCCAACCTCACCAACACTTTGGAGTCACTTAGTTGGATGAAAAAAAACCTTAGAACTCATCTCTACCCTTTTCAGAGCCTAAGGAGATGAGAAAACTAAGGAGCCCTTATCGGTCTATGTAAGGGAATGGAGTTAGGAAGTGTGAAAGAAATCTAGGAAGAAGGTGATTTTACTATTGGTGGTTAGATTGGGCTAGGTTAGGGGATCCTACTATGAAGAGGAGTCCTAGAGACCATAGGGTGTGAGAATGCACACTAAGGGATCCAGGATAAGGATCAGGGAGCATAGACTAAGCTAGTCTATCCCAATCTCCCCATCACATTCACCTGCCTCTCTTGAGAGCATGTAGTGATTAATGCTTTTGTGCTCTCAAATATTGCAAATAAGACTTTGATAGGTAGGTATCACAATTCCTACCACTAAAGAAAGGTGTCTAATCACCATATGTACAAACTATTTCACTACACTAATGACATTTCCCTTAATTTAGTCAATGAATTCTTAGACCAGAAAGTGTGGTAGATAGTTGCTTTCTTTATCATGAGAATCAATTCTAGGAGTATTTTGGGGGTGAGCGGAGCCAAAAATTCTATCAGGCAAGGTGCATAAGTGGGAGTAAGACATAGAGACCATATGTCTACAGAACCTTTCCTCTAAATGTCCACATCTCCTTTGAGTGTGATTAATTTCTTCTCAAGTGCTCAACAACATACCAATGAAACATGAATACACTGAGTGCATTAGCATAATATTACTCCCCTTTCTCATTGAAGGGACAAATTCGATGCCAATCCCCCTCTTTTCTTTAGGGATATAAATACACCAAGTCCCATATTTTCCTCAGGGATACAAATAGGGTTCTTCTTAAGTAATAAATCATTCATAAGCAATAAGCTAGCTTGGGATGATAGGCATCTTCCTACCTCTATTGCCTCAAACCTCTGTTCAATTTCTTCATTCATATTTTTTCTATTTTGTTTGTATCACTTCATTTTATAATTTATTTAACACATTTGATTTGTAATTTAATATATCTTCATTTATAGAATATTTTGTGATGGACTTCGATATAGAGTGATCCCTAGCCTGATGCAAATTGTTAATTGCTACATCACTTTGTGAAAGGGAATTTAGAACTTTCATAACTTCTTAACATTACATTGCATTACACTTTTTACTGATTAATTTTATTTTATGATTTATTTAAAATAAATCTAAATCTTAGCTTAATTTCACATCACGTATGGCAGTGCTCAACTTAGTTCCATTGCTACCTCAAATCAAATTCAACCTTAGTTTCTTTGAATTGATGGGCAACCTCTTTCTCTTTATCTGAATTCTATTAACATTAAGATAGTATTCTCTGGGGTACCTAGGAGTGAGAAGAAAAGTGTAAGCTTAATGAGTTAGAGATAAGGTGGGGCATCAAAGAAGATGGCTCCTAGAGTACTATCAGTCGAAAGGTAGAGATTGAATTTCCTTTTTGATTCTAGGGCCTCACTGATCTAAAAAGGTAGAGCGAGCGACGTCGGCCAGTCTTTTATAAAGGTTGTTCTCCTATTGAGCAAGTAGGGTAGTAATATATTTGAAAAGTAATACAATGGCACATAATTAGTCACATGGAAAAATTGGATATATTGTAAGCTCCAATTCCAGAAACAACTATTTTGACCCAAATAGGATAAAGATCACTATCACCTACTTTATTCTCTAGTTTGAATTGACTAGGAGTCATTTGAGCACCGACATAGGATAATCAAATGCATTTGGACAAAGAGGGAATGACAATAATTTTAAAATGGTATGGAGAGTTCATGCCAATAAATCCCTATGCGTTTAAAAGGTCGCTCATACCGATCTGTGCAATTATGATTTCTTCCACCCGTCCCTAATGTAGACAATTTTAATTGTCAACAAATAATTAATAACGGAAACTTATACAGATCTACATCTTTTTAACATTCAAATATCCATCATCCTTTTAAGAAACATATAAAAGAGAGAAAATAAATAAATGAAAGCTCTATGAAGGTACCTTCCTAGAATACCCTGCTAAATCCTATTAATATCATGCCCGCTCCATCATGTTGTTCCACACTCCTACCCATTTCTTCTTCTCATAACTTAGGGCCCATTTGGGTGGTGGTATACCAAATGCTAGATATAGT